>PVLD010006961.1:0-95601 GCA_004027595.1 Dinomys branickii | reverse complement strand
GGTTGAGTTTTGAGACTGCGTTTTGTTCCTCTGTTTTCCCATTTTTGGGTATCAGATTCAAAATGTGGAGCTATAAATTCCCCAGGCAGTTCAGCAGGCAAAGGTCTGCTGCAGAGGCTGCTCCAATGATTCCTTCTCTTTGGGAGAATGTCCCTTAAGCTGTCTGCTGAGATTTCCGCTTCTACTCCCTACCCCAAGATCTGGCTGGGGCGTATAAACAGCTCGCCACCCCAGGAGTCTTGCAGACAGGCCACTCAGGTGTTCCTCCCTGGGTGGAGCTCCTTCCCCCCTCACAAATCCCGTCGGGGCGCCTAGCTAGCTCTTCCCACCCGGGAGATCCCGCAGTCCTTAAAGCTGCTTTGATGTCACTCGCTGGGCAGAGCTTCTTTCCGATTCAGGAAAAACCGGTTAGAGCGTGCACTTAACTCACCCTGTGATCGTGCAGACAGGAATGCCGTTCAGATGTATCTCCCTGGATCGAGCTTTTTCACAACTCAGAAATCCCGCCGCTCTCAGCTGCTCCAGTTCATGCGGCGCCGGCTGTGGGGGTGGTGTTCTGAGCGGGATCTCGGACCGGTGCCCAGATTGGCGCAGTCTGTCCCAGTAGCGCGTTCTCTGAGTTTCCTCTGCTCCGCTGCCTCCAACAAATCCTGGTTACAGCTGCCTCTGAGCCGATCAGGTTCAGGAGCTGGAGGCATCCTTCCCTCTACAATCACTCTCTCAGCTGTACGCGATTTGAACCGAGCTGCGGCCCAAGCGCAACACCGATCCCTCGGGCGCCCAGCTCTCAGGATCCGCCCACTTCTTGCCGCACGGCTTGTAAGCCGGCCCTTTTATGCTCAGGCCATGGAGAGCAGCCCGATCAGTTGGAATTTTGCATCCCCGGACCGGGCACCCGCGCGCAAAGGATCCGTCTCTGTGAGAGATTCCCTCTGCTGCTCACCTGGTCGCCATCTTCCCGGAAGTTATCTGCACTAGGTCTTTTACAAGGTATTATTTTAGTTATGCATACAAAGAAAATCTGGTTGTATTGGGGGGGGACTTGATATGACAATTTTAGTTATTCTCCCTTAATACTAAACCAAAACACAAGCATGGTAATAGCTTAAGTGCTATTGAAAATGTGTAATCAAAATTCATTTGCATTAGTTACTTTCTCATCGCTGGGACAAAATGCCCAGTAGCCACAGTGGAAAGGAAAAGAGGTTTATTTGGGGTCAAAATTTTTAGAGGTCTCCATCTCTCATCGGGTGGCTTAAAGACAAGAAAGGCACAGTACAAGGATCTGGTGGAGAGGAGCTGCTCATGTCATGGTGGCCAGGAAGCAGAAGGAGAAGGGAAACACAGGAAAGGACACTACACCCTTCCAGGGCATATGTTCGGGACGCTATCTGCAAGCCTTGCCCACCAGTGAGTCAGCTGTGGCACTTCCACGGTACCAAACGTGGGAAGATTTGGAGATCCATTTTATTTTATTTTATTTATTTTTTTTTTTTTCGCGGTACTGGTGATCGAACTCAGGACCCTGCACTTGCTAGGCAAGCGCTTATTCCACTGAGCTCTATGGGGATCCATTTTAGATCTAAACCATAGCACTGAATCAAGAAACTCTTTATTGCTGTGATGGTAAAATGCATTGTTTTATTTTGCATGTCACATGTATCCTTTATTCGTGCATTATTTGGAAAATATTGCTTTTCTAAAGTTTACGTGGCTTCCAAGTGGGCATGCATTTTAATCACACATGATCAAAAATTCACATTTATTACTGCTATCACTGATTTTTTAAGGCAGAACTTAACTTTTGGAGGCCATCATGTTCATGATAGGAGATATAAAAATTCTATAAATTCCCAACTCATCCTGGACAATAAATATCATGAGTCGTTTCCCTCAAAGTGACGGGCTCACTTTGCTCATTTTAGAGAAAATGTCTGGTAAATACCCAAGCCTGAGTGACATAAAGCTGTGCATAAGTCATTCCTTTAAATAAATATGATAGCTGATATGTCAGATTGCAGTGCAGAACAAAGGGCTGTATTCCTTCTCTGGACAGAGTCAGCTAACTTAACTGGGTAGCATGATACCTGAATATGAATTTTCTACTTTGTCATGAGGAATAATAAAAAGACATGACCTTGTGAGATGCTGAAGAGAATTGATCATCTTTATGGTGTAAATGATATTAGTCTTGTTGAATTGCAAGGGTTTGGGGGTGAATAACTATCGGTGGAAGCTTTGGGGCCACAACGCTATTGGGTCTTACAGTGTTAGTTTCACCTGCTCTTACTTTTCTACCACCATTAGTTTGTTAACCAGATGACTCCGGTTAATAACCTTTCAGTCTATTAGGAAAATAGCACTTAGCTACAACCCTTAAAATGCCTCTCAGATTCCCAGTCCTTGAAATACCTCTTGGATTCCCATGGGTTTGATTTCCATGTTTTTTCAGTTGCTGCACTATGATACAGGAAACAGCATCCTCAAGTGGGAAATCCTCTAAGGGAAAGTCACAACATTTGACATCTACCTAACACGGAACTCAACTGTATTCCCCACCATCAGCTTGTATGTGAGTCAACTTCCCATTTTGCTATACCAAAATGCCTGAGATAATTAACTGATGAAGAGACTGGGTTTATTTTGCTACAGTTTTGTAAGTTTCAAAGCATGATCAAGAGGACCTCAGGCAAGGCAGGACATCATGGGAGGTACACATGGCAGAGAAAACTGCTCACCTTATAAGACAGAGATGTTGGACCCCATGCTCCTTTTCAAGGACATACATCCAATGACCTAAAATCCTCCCATTTCTTGACCCTACCCCTAAAATTTCCAGCACCTCCCAATAGCCCTACCCTATGAATCAGGCCACGCCATCAACACCTTGATTCTTAACTGTTGTCAGTAAATAAAAAACAACTTTATTGTTATTTAATTAATAGGCTGTTTGATTATAGATTTTTAAATATCTTTCTCACTAAACCACACCCAGTACTCTTTTGAGGATTCCTTACTTTTCCTTGTATAACACACCACATTTTGAAAACATTAAACACTCTCAAGAGCTTTGTTAAATAAAGAAAAAAAATATGCACCATCTAATCACACTGTGAAGTACATAAAGACTGAATTAAGGGTAAGATCCATAGAGGAACCAGCTGTACTATTTTCCTAGTAGCAAAGTTGAAAATTGGAAATAAGAGGAAATTGATTGAACCTTTCAATTCTGTTGCACAAAAACTCGCCTTAAGAAGTACACTTCAAAACGATACCACAGGCAACACCAACAGAACCATTCTACAGAGACATAAATAGAAACTGAAACGAACACTGTATAACAATCTTATCCTTATTAGCAAGTGTTTTATATTTGCTGTTAAAATCAGTGAAGCTTGCATAGGGGAAATATCCTAAAATACAGGTGATTATATTTATTCATATCCCAGCAGAATTCTTGTTTTAAAGCTTGCTTTGGCCAGAGTGGTTCAGAAATATTCATAAATTGTTTATCATGAAGCATTTCTCTCTCAGCTGTTATTACTTCATATCTGCCCAAGACTTAATTTCCCAGATCATACCAGGATTATCTTTCAGAGGTGAAGTGCCAATGTGTTGGTCTTCTCCACAGTATCACAGAGATGAACTAGATTCACGGAGGTTTCTGACATCCGTTGCTTGAGTCTCAGTTCCTTTCTCTGTGGAATTGGACTAAAAATATGTCACCTTGAAGGTTATTATAAACATTAGAAATAATATAGGCAGAGCATCATTATAGTTTGGATGTGAAATGCCTCCCTAATAATGTCTCACGTTTGGGAGGTGATCAGGCCATGGGGATGCTATACTCATTGTGGACTGCTCTACTGATATGTTCATAGCTACTGTGCTGATAGGAGCTGAGGGATTGTGTAAGCGAGATCACCTGGACTATGACCAGGAAGGTTGTATCCTTGTTGTGGGCTCACCCCTGTTCTCTCTTTCTGGTTGCCATGATGTGAGCACCTTTCTTCTCCTATGCTCTTTGGCCCTGATGTTTCTACCCAGGAGTCAGCCAACCAAGGACTAATAACTGTGAACCAAATAAACTTCTTTCTTTACGTTGCAAGTATAGAGTATTACATCTTAGTAACAAGAAAGTAGCTACAGCGTACACAATAGATAATCAGTAAGTATTTGTTTTTTTCCTGAGAACTATCCTACATGATTCAATAACCATTCTGCTATTCCACTGCAACCAAAGAAACTGATTTTTTAGAAGATTCAACTATTCCTGGAACTTACTCACATGAGACACTTTCTCCAAGGAATTATGTTGATCATGAATGACACATCTTTTGCTTTAGCCAAATGTGATAGTCAGCTTTCCCTTGCTGCGGCCAAATACCTAAGATAATCAACTTATAAGAAGAAAGCGTTTATGGTTGCAGAGGTTTCAGTCCATGGTCATCTAGTTTGATTGTTTGTGGGGACAGGGTGAGGCAGAAATATAGAGAAATAACATGGCGGACACAAGTTGCTTGTCTCATGGGATCCAGGAAGGAGAAGAGAGAGAGGCAAAGGGAGAGGGAGCGTGCAGGGTCATTTCTTCTTGATAAATTATTTGTGAGCAAAGACCCTACATATCTGGTTTTCTTCTTGATGTCTCTCTACCATTGAGTTGTCTAGAACCTTCAAAAAAAATGGAGCCAATCACCATAATTGTCATAACACTTTCATTTGCACAATTAATGATAGATCTCAACTGCCAAGCTAAATGTGCCATGATTCAGTGATGCTCCCGAGCCTGTATCTTGAATATTCATGACCAAGATCTGCTTCAAAATTACCTTCCTGCCCTTGCGTTTACTTGGTGCACAGTATTCTGAGATGAGATGAAAGAAATGGAAAGAAGAGTGCTTTAGCTGCTTTCTGTAATTCTTATGCATTATTAATTTTCTTAACCAAAAAAGAATCCACATGTGCATGTCAAAATTAATTAGAATCCTTAATGGCATATTTAATTTGAGGGCTGCAAAACCATGACTACTACCCAATGGAACTGATGGTTGAGAAAAGGAATGGATTCACCGTTCACTAGTTATACTAATAGTTAGACATGAATATCATGACTAATGATCTCAGACAAGCTGCCTGCTAAGTTATGTCTACACATCCACTTACACTTGTTTTCCATAATTGAAATTAATTGGAATAAATATGTGTCAAACAGTTAAACTCAGTAACCTAATTTTAGTGAACTGATAGCGCTCTTTTTCATACTAATGAGCCTTCCTTTTTCTTTCTTCTTACACATTTTTCCTTTGTTGAGCCATTTCAGGAAAATAGGTCTTTTAAATTCCAGACTCTCAAATCGCTCAGTGTAGTAAATTAAAAATTCAGTACCAGTCTGCCAATGGGGAAGTAGTTGCTCAATTCAGTTGTGTCATAAAAGTAGCTAAAGCACAGAGGAACACATTCCCTCAAACTAATTGTCAGCCCATAGCTGTTCATGGGGCAATTATTTCACAGATGCTAAATAAATATATCTGAAATGCACAGAAGTGTTAGATTAGAATTTTTGACCTTGCCATTCTGTGACCATGTAAACACATCCAGGGACAATTGATGAGCAGATGCAAGACTGTATTGTAAACTTATTGGATATAAAAGACTTATCCATAGGCAAGATTTTATCACTATATTATTACAGAGCCTTTAGCTGACAATAGCGTTGGAAATCATACATATGATTTCTATGCATGAGGTGCTCAGAAAAGTGCCTGAATTTTCCAAGTGCTATGCATTATGAGTGTCATTTGGGAAGAACTTTGTGGTGACCCAGAAGTTGCATGTGCAATTTGAAATGCATTACTCATGACAAGATGAGGGTCTTCCACAGATTGTCAGTGTTGAAAATTATGAATCAAAGCAAACTATCAGCTGATGTATTAGTGTCACATAAGTATTAACATTAAATTATGATGGTTATGTTTATCATCATATCTTCATATCATTAATTATCATCAATAATCCTGATACTATACTATAGATATACAAGGTTATAGCCCTTTTCATGTGCTATACAATTAGATGCCTGGTTGACACATAGAAAGACAAACTGTCACAAATAATCCTGACTACTATGGAGAGAATTCATAGAATGTCATTGAAACCCAGCTTTAAAACACAGCCTAACATTTTGGGATAGCTGGAATATAATTAGACACATCAGGTGTCTTTACACCTAGATCTTATGCTTGTGTTTTATTTCAGCTGTGAACTATGAAATACATATGTGATGACAGTTAGAGAAATCAGTGCTAACCATTGGCTTGGAGGTGAATTCACATTAAATAAGATTGTGGGGAATTCAGGAAACCATGCAAGCAGAATAGAGAGCCAGGTATGTTTGCCAGTCATCTGAAAACATACCATCATTCTTTAACTATATGGCTTGAGATTCAAGCTCCTGGATAGATTTACAAAAAAAAAAAAAAAAAAAAAGAAATGCCACCAAAAGTCAAAAGAAAACTTGTCAGGATACCCATAGGCTTCAGGGCCAAGAACTAAATACATGTCAATGTATTTTGCAGTGCATTGCAAATGTGAAGAAAAAAAAAGAATTTTCACTAGTTTTTTGTATGGCTTCATTTATTGTCAAAATTCTCATTTCTTCTGCTGATAGGGGAGGAAAAGACATTTCAGACTCCCACTTGGGATAAAAAAAAATCTCTTGTGGTCTTATATTTTGTGCAAATTTTCAATCAACTGAGGGTTCTCACTTCTTCAGATTGGAGTCTTCCCCAACTCCAACTCAAAAGGTTCCTGGCATCTTGTATGCGTCTTGTTTCTACTACTGTGAAAAAATACCTTATGGTTTCAGAGCATTCATTCCATGCTTGGCTGGATCAATGGCTTGTAGATTTGTGGTGAGGCAGAAACATCATGGTGGAAGGTGAATGCTGGGAGCCTGCTCTCCTCATAGAAGTGGAAAAAGTGTAGAAGGGTTGGAACGAGATATAGTCCCTGAGGACTTGTATCCAAGGACCCACTCACTTCAACTAGGTACCACCACCTAAGGTTCCAACACCTCCCCCATAATGCCGCCCAACTGTGAAGCTGTCAGTGGATTAATCCACTGATAAAGTCAGAGCGCTTATCACCCAACCACTCCCTCCAAAGTCCTCACTCCTGCATTCAATGCAGGTACCTTTGGGAAACACCTCTCATGCAAAGCATAAGCAATCCTTATCTCCCAAATTCTTTTCTTTCTGTCCTTGTTTCCAGAATATCTAGAATTTGCCACGCTTGGAGGTAATTCTTGGGGTGAGAGTGATGCTTCTCTCTGTTCCCAGGAGCAGATGCTAAAGCCCCTACGTGGGCTCTGACTGTCTTGATGCTTCCTTCCATTATGGCTCTCTGTTCTGTTTGTTTCCTGCTGTCTTCATTCCACTCGGCAGTCCTGCAAGTGGTAGCTCTCCCGTCCAGAGGAGAGCTTGCTACCACCACTTTCAGCCCACCACCACTTTCAGCCCTCTTCCAGGAAGGAATGACTGACAGTCCCATGAGGTAAGTGTGGGATATTCTCAGAGCCAGAATGTGGCAGATGTCAGAGCAATTCTTTTTTTTTTTTTTTTTGCGGTACTGGGGATCGAACTCAGGACCCTGCGCTTGCTAGGCAGGCACTTATTCCACTGAGCTATATCCCCAGCCCCCAGAGCAATTCTTTTTCTGAAGGCTATTGTTTTCAGAGGTCATCACTATGCCTGCTGCTCCGTGCTTCAGTTTTCCTGTCTCAGCCTCCTGTCTCAAACTGTACAAGGTCTCTGCTTCCCTTCATTTTTTTCAACTTAAAAATACCAACCTTGTTGATATGATTAAGCTTAGTTCATATTTATGGCATATAATGCCCACACTCCTTTAGGTTATTAGGACCTTGTACCTAGGAAAACTTCATTTTACCTGTGTCCCATCTCTGCCACTTCACTGCTTATTTATCCCTCATCCTTGGTCCCCTGAACCTCCTCCTGTCTGCAAGAGATCAATCTGCTTGTCTCCTTCCATCCACTCCTTATATTTTTTCTTAGTTTGTACTTTGCTTTCTTCAGTTGAGAGATACCACATGGCATTCAAGCCTGTATGTCTAATTTATGTCACACAACATTATATTTTCCAGGAGGATCCGTTTTTCTACAAGAAAGAAAAAGGGGAAAGGGTAACTAGAGAAAGAAATGAGAGTGAGAGAATGCTTGTACCACACACATGTAATCAGGCCAACTCTCAACTCTCCGGAACCTCCATTTCTTCTCCTTGATCCTTTCTTCTTGTCATAGCCAAACGCAGGGCTCCTTCCTGCAAGTTTTACTCCTAGCTTGTTGGGAAAGATCTTCCTTTGGATTTAGTTCTTTCCTTTGTTGCTACTGTCTGGTGTGCAAAACCAGAGGAACTCTGACGATTGGAGCTTATCCACTCTGCACCACAGGATGATATATTTTATCAGTATTTTATCTTTGGTCCTGAAGGGTAGAGTGTCAACTTGATTGGTTTTGAGAGCCATCAGAGTGACTGGTGGAGAAGATGTCTGCATATGTCTGCGTGGGTGATGGCAACATAACATTGAGGTCTGTATTTGGTCTGTGGACCATTCCTCTCTGACCTTTTCCTGAACCCTACCTCTCAGCCACTATGAACTAAATGTCTTTACTATAGTATGCTACAAGGTTCTGCCATGGCATTTCTGCCTTGGAGGCAATGGACCATGGACTGAATCCCCTGAAACTGTAAGACAAATTAAACCTCTCTTTAAGTTGTGGGTGTTGGTTATTGTGTCTCAGTGCTGGGAAACCTGGTTAGCAAGCACACCATCAATGGTTGTGTGAGCGTAATTTATGCTGCTTGCACAATGACAAAACCAGCTAAAGGGGTATCACTCAAAACGTATTCACATTGTTGAGTAATGTAAAGACTTTACTTAGAAATAATCATTTCATTTTTTGTTTTCTTCAGAAAGGATCTCATGATATAGTTCTGGCTGGTCTTGAACTCACTAGAAAGCCCAGACTAACCTTATACTTGGGCAATCTTCTTACCTCAGCTTCCTGAGTGCAGGGACTACAGGTGTGCACCACTATGCCCAGCTTATTTCCATTTTTTGAAACATATCTTTTTGCTTCTAACTGACACACAACACTTGTCTATATTTATGTGGTACCGTGTGGTATTTCAACACATGTGTATATGTGTAAACAATCATATCAAATAGGCTAATCTGAAATTTCCACTTTGTCAAGTCTCTGCTTTTCCCTCTTAGTCCCTACATTTTTGCTTGGTTTGAGCATTCTTATTCTAATTCTCTGCTTTCCTAGCAGGACAGGAACTAAGAAAGAGGTTATTAGTAGTTGTTGAGGGGAAAGTAGATAGTGTGACACCAAGTACTCCTAGTCTTAGTTCAGACCTAGGGCAGACATGATGCCCTCAGATAGGTATTTATTTACTATCTCACAGATTCTTGGTGGGGTTATCTGTTCCACAAAGGTAACCTAATTGAGCCATAGAATCCTAACTTCAAATGCCTGGTTTGTCACACACCAGCTGTATAGTGCTGCCTAAGTTACTTCCTTGTGCCTTCCTCAGCTGCAAATCAGAATAAATTTCAATTGTTTACATGGAATATTTTGCAGAAGAAATCAGTCTTGCATGCAAAAGTGCCTAGGATATGGTTCATTCTGCACAAGCGCTAATTTTCTTTTTCTTTTGGAGGTTTAGTCTCCACTACTCATACGTAGGCTCATCATGACCCTCAACTTCATCTCAATGTTCTGAGTATCATTTTACAGTCCAAGTTATGAGTTTCAGAGGTTGACATGTAAACTGGACCCCACAATAATTTTATATTTCAAGATTTATCTTGATGTGCGTATCAATATTCTTGATTTTCAAGGTCATTTGGAAATTATTTTGATTCATAGGATATTAGCTGATTACAGTGAAGGGCTCTTGACATTATCTTTTGTGGCTGTTTTATGGATAGAGAATTAAAGGAAAAATTGTGGTGAACATGCCAAAGGAACAGTAATTACGGTTGCCTGATTGAAAAAGTTTACATGTACGGGAAAGTATCTATCTACTGCCTGCCCTTTAATGGAGTAACATTTAAATCATAGCCATTAACAAAATATGATTTCTGCCAGTAAAATTAGGTTTTCCTTGGAGGGGAAAATTGCATTTCACATTGTAGGGACTTAGATTTAGAATTCAAAGGTGTGAATAATCTGATAGGTGAATAAAGAAAGAGAAGCACTTGGGGGAGAGATGAAGGGAAGAAAGAAAAAGGAAAGAATGAAGAGAAGAGATGAAGAAAGAGAGAAAAGAGAGGAAAGAAGAGGCAAAGGGAAGGGAGGGCAGAGAAGAGAGCAAGAGAGGAGAGGAGAGGAAAAGACCGGAGAATAAAAAGCTCAAAGAGAATTTTTACCTCCAAAGAAACATATATGTGCTCTGAGATTTCTCATCCGGCCACTACCCTCACACACTGTCACTAAGCAGGCTTGACGGGCATGTCCAAATTCCACTTATTCGTTGTTTTGGATATGTTGAGCTACTTTTGCTTCACCGAGAAGCCAAGGAAAGGCTCTGGTCCTAACAAAACACTTTTTGTTGTAAAGTTATTCCATCACTGAATTTCGGTCTTTCTGATGCTTGGAGCCTCTAATAGATGTTGGGAGACATCTTGTTTTTCAGTGGTGCTAAATTGAAATGTTGTTCTTGGCCCCCATGAAAAATATGCTAGTCAATAAACTTTAGAGATCCATCTGCTAAAAGACTCCAGTAAAGGTCCACTTTACAGTTTGAGGGCATTTACCACTGCAAGCCACTTCTGCTCACTGTACCCTTGTTTTGTCTTTGTGCATGGAGTTGCTAAATTCTATACATTGGAAAACATACATACCTTGTTTTCAGATCCTGAACTTAAGCATGCATGAGCTGCTTTGCATCCACCTCACCTTTTGTGTCATTATCATAGAGAATTTGGGCAATACTCCAGCAGAAGAATCAGAAGCAATGTGGATTTTAAATGCAGTGTAGGGGAAACACAGTCTCATGTGGAACTAGAATTTTTGAGCATGACTTCTTAGTGGGAGATAGGTTGTCTCAGAGAGGGGTAGGTTATAACATTTCAGAGATGAAAAATTCTAGTTCTGTTGTGAGGCTAAGAACTCTTTCTTATGAGGAATAACTGGCCCCTTTTTTTCTTTTCCTAACCTCAGTGTAATCCATTCCCATTTTTGGGTCCTCCCCAAATTGATGTTTCAAAAAAGTTCAATTCACTAAAAAGAGATTTTGGCTTCATTCCACACTAACTCTTTAGGACATCATAGAAATTTGCATTTCTTAGCCTCAAATGAGTGCCTGGGCTGGTGGAGAGAAGAGTGACATAAAGACATACATCAGGTTTTATTAATTAATTCTGAGCATTTGCAAAGTTTATTTTCCATGTCGAAGATTAAGGAGCCTTTTCTAAATGATATGAGAAGGTAGAATTTGGGGAAAATCCCTTGGACATTAGTCTTCTGGTGCAGGAAGAGAAATTACTCGTTATGAATAAGGCTTTTATCGACTATTAATACAAAATAAAGAAGTAATGAGAAAAGGAAGAAAGAGACAGGGCTGGAAAATAGATGAAATAATTCATTTTACTATGTAGTATATTTGTATCTAGCTCTTCTATGATCTTGTACACACCCAGAGTCAGTGCTAGTTATTAGAGTCACCTATGAAATGCCTGCGGTCTAATCAATGCAAAATTCATTTCCTCAGTTTCAAATAGAGAGGCAATTTCTTCTAGGCTGTCTAATAAAAGTCTCGAGCAAGTCAACAACATTTTCAAATACAGCAAACGTGCCACAAGACGGTTCAGGACTTTGAGCTTACATTTTCCCACCAGTTTGGGGGAAGGCAATTCAAAATTGAGCACAATTCTCAGTGAAATTTCCATAAAGCTAGTGTCTGACAAAGGAAATAACAAAACATGTTTCTTGTTATGGAAAAATATATCTATCATCTATCTATCATTATATTTATCTATCATTATATCTATGTTATGGTTTGGTTCTTGATGTACCCCCAATGCCTCATGCAGTCATGGGGCAGGCTTCTACAGTTTATGATTGATTCATGGTCCAATATTGGGGCTATGGATGTGAGTGCTACATCCACCCTGGGGTGGGTAATTTGCATAGAAAGAAAGGAGGGAAATAGGCTGCTTTCTGCTCCTCCCCTTGTTGCTTTTGCTCTTTTCCTTCACCGTGAACTGTTGTCCTCTGCCATGTGCCACTCTGCCTTGGAGCCAGCCAAGTATGGACTAAAACCTCCACAAATTGTAGGCTAAATAAACTTTTCCTTCCTTAATTTTAAACAGCGGGTATTTTGTCTCAACAGTGAGAGAAGAGTAACTAAGACACTATCTATCTATCACACCTATCTAGCCAACCATCCATCCAACCATCCATCCATCCATGGATATCCAAACACACACACACACACACACACATTTTAGTCACAATTTTTTAAATGAACTATTGCAATTGTAACAAGAAATGGAATCTCTACCTGGTGTGTTACTACCCAAGCTAAAGCAGAAGATGTTCATTTTTGGTCAGGGTGGCTGTCCATGGTGCGCTGGCTCCGAAGTGGAAACAGTATGGCTGATGGGCAAAGCAGAGGACATTGACTTCCATCATGGCAGCCAGGAAGCAGGGGAGCAGACATAAGCCAGGGACGTGAAGGCAACCTTCTAGGTCATGCCCTCAGTGACCCACCTCTAACCAGGCCCCACACCCTTCCAGTACATTTGGATGCTAAACTCGAGTGGGTGAATTTGCTGGTGAGTATAAGAACCCCACGATCCAACCACCTTTCCAAAGGCCTGACTCTGAGTGTATGTGCGTTTTCTGCGCTGTTCTAGATCTAAACCAAAATGGTGTCTCAGTCACTTTCTTTGTTGTTGGGATAGAATACTCAGCACCCATAATGTAAACAAAAGTTTTATTTTGGTCACAGCTTCAGAAATGTCATGAACAGCTGGCTAAAAGGCAGGAATAGCAAAGTATAAAGGGCTGGATGGAGAAAAGGTGCTCACTTCAGGGCAGCCAGGCAAAAGAGACCAAGTGGAGGAGCCTGAGAGAGAGACAGAGACAGAGAGTAACACCCTGTCAAGTCATGTCCCCAATCACCTGTCTCTTACAAACACTTCCTAAAGCAAGACAGTTATATTACTGTCAGGATGAAATCGCCTTTCCAAAGCCCCATCTAGAAGGGCATGATGGCACAAGAACGTTACCCTTCTGAATGATGGCAGTTAGCATAGAACATACACATTGCTTGTGAAACAGTCACAGCCCTACAAAGCCCTCCTGTGGCAATAATACTGGTTTGTAACATTCATTGAGCCCATGTTATGAACCACATCCTTAGCAAGTTACATAGACTCCCTAACTATTTCTCAGTCATAGAAATTGTTATTCTCCTTATTTTTCAGATTAGACTAGGTCTAGAACTCGTTTCCTTCACATAATAAGTGATTCTGCAGAGAAGGCTCCTCAGTAAGTCAAGGAGACTTTATATTGGCAACTGATTTCTACTAGAAAATTAGTTAATGAGTGCATTTGGAAAACTAATGAGTGCATTTGCATCCTCCTCACCTTTTGTTTCATGCATTCATCAACCCTTTTAATTGTCCAAGGCATACTATATGCTCCATAAATATTTGTCAAGGTAACGAATGAAGAAATGCATGGTAAATCTCATGAACAAGAACCTGCATTTAGAGGTAAGAAGATGAGACAGTTGACAAAAGAAACGATGCCATTCTTCAATTAGCCACGGAAGGCAGAGATGTCCTTGGATAAAAACAGAACTTTCAGTTATCTGACGAAAAAATTCTAGTGATAGAGAGGAGATCTTAAGTTGTGTAGTGCTCCAAGAATCATGAAAAAAAAAAGTGCACTTCACTGTGAGGAAAATTACTAGAAATTTATGAGAAAATGAGGTGGAAGGAGGCCATCCACCCATACTAATTGAGAATTCCCTATATTATCCATGTGCAGAAAGTGTCCCATCAAAATCTACATGAGCAAACCTTTGAACATCCCCATTACCATGAATTTGTCAGGCAAAGGATGAATCCTTTCCCATCTTGAAGATGTCCATGTCTTCATTGTTGGAGGCTTTCAGATGGCAACTGAAGGACTGTGGCTATGAAGTTGTGATTAAGCCACAGGATTTGAGGGTGAAGATGGTCCTGAATTATTCTGTTGGGTTACATGGAACTGCATCAGTCCTTATAAGTGGAAGAGCATCAGGTAAGTGTCAGACAAGGAGATCTGAGGGCAGAAGCCAAGTTCAGAATGATGTGGCCATGACCTGAGGGAAAAAGGTAAGGAAACAGATCCCCTTATGGGACCTTCAGAAGGAATGCAGGTCTATCACACCTTGACTGTAGCCCTTTATGACCCTTTTCCTGCTTCAGACTTTTAGAACCAAATCTCTGTCCAAATAAATGTCTAATGCTTCAAACCATTAAACTTGGGATCGTTTGTTTTGGGGGGGGGCAACAGTGGGAAACTAGTATAAGCCCATGTCAGAGAAAGGCATGGATTTCCTTCCCCAATCCTTTTCTTCCTTCGGATTGTCCTTGGACTGTCACAAAGAAATCTTGGTGGATAGCAAGCATTAAATGCCATGTACGGATACGTAGGGCAGGCCGAAGAGCCACAGCAGGGTGATATTTGAGCCCTGTAAGACATTTACGATAATCTGACCCTTTGAATTGAACCCACACTTCACTCCGCACCTCCTGTTGTTGTGGAGCTTAGATAAGATGGCTCAAAGGTTTCTTTTTTTTTTTTTTCTTAACTCCCTCCTGTGGTCAAAATCAGCAGCTCATATATTCCAAGAGAAACACTCTGCTTGTTATCTTTGTTCTGTGAATACAGATGTGCGCATTATATTTCTCCAGGCACATCTTTTCCCAGATGTCACAAAAGCACCTCAGTGAGCCTCCTCAATAGTTGGAAAGAAATAGTCTAAAATGTGTCACCTCGTTACTGTGACTCTGTCCACCTTTGGCATGCCCACCTTTCCCTTCCTATGTTCACACAGATACTAATGAATGGTTTTCCAGAAAAACACAGAAGGCTTGTATTTTTCTTACCTTTCTTCAGCGCTTATGATGAGGAATGATCCCGTTACATCTTCATGGAAATTATGGCACTCTCTGGGTTGGATAAAAATGCACCATCAAAATTTATACCCTTCAAATATTCAGTAGAATATATGGAGTCCGTGCTCTGGATTTTTTCTTTTTTTAATAGAATGTATATGCAGTTAGATTCTTTTGTAACGTGGAAACTATCACAGGTTCTTTCCATTTCTGTGATATAAGGGAAATCCAACTGTGCTCCAAATTTACTGTAAAGTTGTCAGAATTTCTTTCTCCTGCACTTCAAGCCTGTGTGAGCCAGCCTATGCACAAAGATGTACTGGAGTCTACTCTCGATTTGAAGCTAGGACTTCTATTGGAACAGAAACCACAGACACACAATGACCTTGGAGCAACCTTTTTTGATCATTTGGGCCAAACATCAAACTCTGAAGTCCAGACAGTCTTATCTTTCACCTCCCACAGAGATGGACGAGTCAGTTTTAATCTAACAGAATACCTACATGCCAAGCCCGACAAAGAAATTTTGCCCATGCCTACATGAATATAAATAACTGCTAAAGTTTGCATGACTCCTCCTTTCCTAATTGTTTACAGAGATAATCCAGGCGGGAAACAAGGGACAAGAAATTCCTGTGTGTCAGCAGGAATCCATGTGATGAAACGTATTCCCCTGCTTTGCACTTGGGCAGATGTTCTATTAAAAAATGTAAAGCTGAACTGATATAAGAACCATTCCAGACACTAGTATTAAAAATGTCCTGTGTGGTTTGATGAAGTACTGGCAAGAGAATGGCAGTGGGAAACAGTGAGGAAAAGCCTCCGGTGCTGGTCAGATCCAACCAGAAAGGAGCAATGCCAGGAAGAGGCTGTCCTACCAGGTGTGCTGGACACCTGCTCGTGTCCTACATTATTGGCAGGTTCCACTTAATTGGCAAGGATAAAAATCTGGGATGAGGTAAGTTAGCGAGGGTGTGACCCGGAAGTGATCCCTCTTTTTCTGCTTCCTGGACACCATCTCATGCACAGCTTTCTTCTACCTGAAGCTTCCAACTCTTCCACGGTGCCCTGCCTGTGTTGGAGCCAGCTAACTATAGATTGATTGCTCTAGCATCTGTGAACCAAAATACACCTCTCTTTTATGTGGTGGGTGTGGGGGATATTATTACAGGGACGGACAAATGCAGGAGACATTGAGCATGTGAGGAGGGACCCCAAAGGGAAGTCACCATGGTAATCTCCAACCCTCCCTGGTCCACACCATGATCATGAGACAGGAAACATCATCCCTCAATTTTCAAGGGATCATCTTTGATTCTCCTAGCCGTCTTGTGATGCACATGTCTGCTTACTATTATGAATGACACCTCTGGTTCTGGCTTTGTTGTGAACTTCTATTATAATTTCTGTGAGGAAGCCTGAAAAAAATGTGTGCATGGATACTTGTGCGCGTGTGTGTGTGTTCAAAATATGTATGAGTTTGCATGAAATATATGGCCTATTACTATGCATTTGATAGCAGGCTCGCTATCTCAAAATATCACATTGTACTTCACAAGTATGTACTATTGCATGAACAATTATAATTATATTGTATATACATGCAAATATCATTTATCAATTAAAACGTATAAAAACAAAAGCAAAACAAGATAAGATAAAAGGCTTGGGAATATAAAAACACCAGTAAATGTGGAGGTCTGGCCAGAATCCTTAAGAGTCTAGGATTTTAACCACAAACATGTCAATATCTACCAGTTGTGAATAAGAAAGAGAGAGAGAGAGAGAGAAGAAAGAGAGAGGGAGAGAGACAGGGAGACCGAGATCAAGAGACAGGGAGAGAGAGACAGAGACAGAGACATAGAGACAGGGAGAGAGAGAGGTATCTGTAATCATATAGCTTTTATATGACTATAATTGTTCTTTTTTGTTATTAACTATTGACGTTAATCTTTTACAATACCTATGAATAAATTACCCTTCGTCTTGGGTATAAATATATGGGAAAAAGTGCAAACAAGTTTTCCCATCCTCTGTGGATTTGGGATGAGTGTGTCACCTCCAGATAAGTGAACCATTCTTGCCATACTAAAGGCATAGTAACAGGCTTCAGACCGCATGCATGATTATAAATATTTTCAATATTGGTCTTATTTTTAAATTTATTTATAACTGATCCATAAAAACACAAAAATTGAACATTTCAGTGGGGTGCCACATTACATTTCAACACATGCCACACTGCATAATGTTCAGCAGAAGTCATCCACTCATCTCCTTAAGCATTTACAATTTATTCATGGTGGCGACTTTCAAAGTCCTTTCGTCCGGCTCTTGGAAAAAGGAATATTGCTATTCACAGTCACCCTGCTGCATAGAGCACGGTAGATCTTCTGACTCCTCTCTAACCGCTCCTCAATCTCCACCACTCAGCATCTCCCCTTCCTACCTCACCCCCTCTTTTCACTGGATGCTGGTAGCCACCTTTGAACACAGACCTTCTCTTCTTTGCATAGGTTTCTCACACTCAAAGTTTGCTCTTCATTTTAATGTGTGGTAGCCATTCCTGCATCTGCTATGTATAGCCAGTGTGCAACTTTGGGGTTTAAGCTTGCTATGCTTTAATTTTTCCCAGCAACTCTGAGGAAATCTGTTATGGTTTGTGTCTGGGTGTCTCCCCAAAGACACATGCAGTCATGGGGGGGGGGCTTTTAGAGTTTATGACTGATCCATGATCTAATGCTGGGATTATAGGTGTGAGTGCTACACCGCCCTGGGGCTGCTAGTTCTGCACATGTAAGGGAGAGAAAGAGGTAGCTTGCTACCACTCCTCTTCCCTTTTGCTCTGGTTGCTTTTGCTGTCTTGGCCTGCCATGAACTGTTGCTCTCTGCCAATGTGCTACTCTACCTTTGAGTCAGCCAAGTATAGACTGAACCCTCCACAGACTATGAGCTAAATAAACCTTTACTTCCTAAGTTTTGGGTGTTGAGTATTTTGTCTCAGCAACGAGAGAAAGATAACCAAGACAAAAATCCTAGAACTACATTTCACTGTGTTTCAAACACCATGGTAACTACTTTATTTCTGTCCATCATATGGGATTCACATTGCTTCTAGGTCTGCTGGTTCAGATGAAAATTCTGCTCTTATCATTTCACTGTAGCCCAGGATGTTAGATATCAGTCTGGGTGCTGGAGTAAGGAGAGCACAGCAATCCTCAGAGGCTGGGAAAAGGCATGATAGGGGTGTTTTTCTCTAGTTTGAATGGAAACTAGGTTCAGGGATATTACTCAAAATGCTTTGGGTTTGTGCTGTTGGCCCAGCAGAGAGTCTGCTGAGGATGGTTTTGCACAGCTCTCAAATACTGAGCCCTGGCTCACTGATATGGGTTTTTGCCTGATGCAAACCCTGTAGGACTTTTGTAAAGCAATAGCTCCTTCTGAATTTTCTCCCCTCTAAGGCTAGGACCCTCCTCTTAGGGTAATATATACACTTTCTTCTAAGTCTTTAGAGATATATGAAGCAATCCAGCGAAAGCACTAAGGAAAATGTCTTGGGACAGCAAAATAAGTGAATTGAGAAATGCAAAGAGGCATCAATAAAAATGCACATCCACCTCAACTCGCTGGATCTGTGAGTCGGGGTCATATAGCTTTGGGTTGTCCTATCTCTGTTAAGTCTACACAGGTGGTGAGGTATGCTTCCGGGAAGATAGCACTGAGCCGCTCCTCTTGGGTCTTAGCAGGCGACGGAATAAGAAAATGAAAGAATGAGTTCCATGCTACCAATTCACCATAAGTTTACCATAACAGATGTTATCAGATGGTGTTAAATGCAGAAGATGTTGCAAAAGGAAGTTCACGCCATGAAAGATGTAAAAGCTGCTTGTTGAGCCTTTCAGATTGTATGTGAAAAGTTTCCACCAAACTCCATGTTGCTGGATGGATTTCCTTTTGGCTAAAATACTCTGTGAGCATAACCTGAGTTATCAAGGCACTCGTAAGCACCTCCTTAGACCTCTGTTCAAGGACCTAATAAATAATCTACATTAATATGTGGAAGAAGAGGTGGGATTTATACATTTTCTCTTGTCATGAGTATAGCGGACAGTGCCCACTATACAAAGCCATTTATCATCTTAGTTTTAGCTGTGGAACCTGACTATGAATTAGGGCCTTTTAACAAGAGAAGCACAACCAGTGTGGAATTTGAAGAGCCTGACCCCTAAGAAAAGAGTGTTGTGAAGGAGTAGTAGTTATCAATAGGTTCAAATAGGAGATGCTCACTGAAGACCATGCACTGGGGAATTGATAGAAAGTGTAGCATTGCAGTGCTCCACAGAAAATCACCACCAACTTAGCAGCCTACCTCACCATCCCTTGACCTCATAATTTACATGCATGAGGAATACGGGGTTTACTTGGCAGTGCTGCCTGCTCAGGGCTTCTCCATCTGCAGTGAAGATGCTGGCTGAGCTGCACTCTCATCTGGAGATGGGGAAGAATTTGCTGATAATAGATTATTGCAAGAAATCATTTCTTTGCGATGGCAAAATAAATAGCGGTTTGCTCCTTCCAACCCAACAATTGAAAGAAAGAGTGTAATGGATTGCCAGCTGGTGACTCACCACACAGAGTGGTGTGGTGCTGGGTATGGGAAGCCCACCGGAGGGTTATTGCCAAGAGGATAAAAGGTAGAAGAAGAAAGGAGAAGAAGAAAGGAGGCTGCTGGGAGCTGGCAGAAGCTGTTGTGGGCCTAAGGGAAGCTGGTAGAGGCTGTAAGGAGCTGTTGGTTCTCTTGGAGAAGCTCGTCACATTGGCTTTCCTGATGGGAACTCGGCTGGTCCTAAACATCGGAAGAGCTCAGGACCTCACTGTGGCTGAGGACGGCTGTGGTACTTTTCGGGACACCTCTGGTTCTTACTTCGAGCATCGACTCCTGGCTGCAGTGCAGATCTCTCAGCCTGCTAGGACAGATCCTTCATCCTACTAGCACAGATTTTTTAGCTTCCACCACTGGCCTTTGGGCCTTCCCAGTGCAAATCCGTGAAAGAGGTCTGCATGAGATTTCTCATGGGCTTTAGGACTCCACTGGCACTTACAGGTTGCATTTTTACAGGCTCTAGGTCTTCAGCTAGGCTCATGTAGGACATTATCGTGGGATCCTGGCCCAGAACTGCCTCTGGGTTATGACTTCTTGGTTCTCTTTTAAAAGGTTTACCTGCTTAGATCACGCTCAGCCAAGATAGTCTCCATATTTATTAGCTCAAAGTCAACTGGTTAGGAGAATCTGCACAACTCTTTTGCTTTTCTCGTGAAACCCACCCATCCTCTCTACCACAGTCTATTTGTAAGAAGATCACATATCCAGATGAAATTTACAGACAAGAAATGATCCAAAATCATAAATGTTGGAGGAGAGGGATTGTGTGAGCCACAATAGTGTGTGTCCAACACAGAGTGATTGTGGATTTCAAACAACTGTTCATCTCTGTTTTGAGCCAAGCATGGGAAACTCTAAGACAAGATCTCTGAAACAGCCTTATGGTCCTTAGGCAAGGTTCCTACACAGGCTTCGAGAAATCCATCAGTCCTCTAAAAGGACTCAGAGAATTTCAGATAAATATCCATTTATGTGTTTTCCTGGTTAGTGGGTCAGTGGCTTACACATGTATTATATTTACATTCATTTCCATGAATACTGTTCTAAGAGCTCTCTCTAACACATAGAAGAATCCTCCAAAAAGCTACCATGCCTCTGAGGAAGCAAGTAAAAGCCTCTGTCTATAATGATTATATAAAGGTGAGTCATTTTTTTATTTTAAAGAGATAAAAAGAAAACAAAAAAAAATCACAGGTCTTGTGTAGTTTAATCCATGTTGTACCCACATTGTGACACTGTTACACAAATTACCCCTGACAATGATCCTCAGTGGCCACCCATTTCTGGGCCTCCTAGAAATCCAGGAGATCTTCTTTCTCCTCATTTGTAATAAAACTCTCCTAACTTAAAAGAAAAATTTAGTACTGAGGAGGAATCCAATGTAGATAATAATTCTAGCATTTTCTTTCTCAAAAGCATTCTGCCTGCACCATGCCAGCAAAATAGCAGATTTAATGCCGAACAATTCTAGGTATCTCTGAACTGTGCTTGAACTTTCATGCCATTCTGTCCTTTTAATTGCCTAGTCGGGCCAATTTCATTTTTACTCCAGATAAAATCGGGAGGTGGTCTGTTGCTTGGAGAGTGTGGCTTCTAGATATGGTTTAAATAGCTTACCTGAGTAGGTCATGCTTCCCCAAGATACTGACCATGTTGATTGACTCCAAGTCAACTCATTAAAAGAACCTCAATTCTATCTGCAAACTACCAACTCCAGAGGCAGGTGTGGCACTCACACCCATAATCCCAGCACTGGACTACGGAACAATTAAAAATCTAGAAACCCTCCCCATGATTGCATGAGGGTTTGGGGGGGACATCGAGACGCAAACCGTAACAAGCCTATAATCTGGACCTGTCAAACTGATACCTCCATTGTCTCCATCTTCTGAGAATGATAGGAACTATACCTGTGCTTGAAGGCTTACAAACACAGTAATGCAGGCTCTTTTATTTATTTGCAGTCACTGGGTTAGAGATCTTGTAGTACAGTATCAGATTTAAACCTCATAGCCAGCCTTAGAAATCAGTAATTTCTTATGTTTTTTTCTGATGGACTTATAATATTTGCATGTATGTAAGAGATACGATGTGGTGGTAAGATTCGTGGATACACTGGGTAGTATTAATTTACTCAGGGTAATTAGCTCAAGCTTTTATCATTTCTTTATGATAAGTACATGAAAATTCATCTTGTAAGTGTTTTTAGATCTGTAATGCACTACAGCTAACTATATTTACCCTGCTATGCCATAGAAAACCAGAACTTACTCCTCTTGCTGTACAATAACATCCCTCTCCACTCTCCTCTGTCTCTGGTAATCATGATGCTACTCTCAGTATCAAAGGAAACAGCTTTGTCAGATATTCTGATTCTCCTTATCCATTTTTTTTTTTTTTTTTGCTAATAGACTCTTACATGACGTCCATGTCCTGTCCCTTCTGAGTAGCCGTACAATAAACATGGGAATATAGATGTCTCTCCAAGATGTTTAAGAAATCATTAATTTTTATTGTCAGTTTACACAGGACGCTCATAAATATAACTGGACAGCCTCAAGGTCATACAGAGTAAAAGGTATTTAAAACCCAAGCAGGTTGGACCAGAACAGCTCTGTTTCTTAAGTGAAGAAATCAGAAAGTCTCATTCTAAAAATTATTCCATATTAGAATAAGTTTTTCCTTCTCATATTAAGCAACGCAAGATATTCTTGACTGTGGACACTTTGTTCTCTCTGTCTCTACTCAGCAGACATTTGGAAATGCCTAGAGATATTTTGGTTTCTATTGCTTGGGGATCATAACTATTACTTGCAGTGTGTTAATCATCTTTCTGTCACTGTGACGAATTACCTGAGATAAACATATTAAAAGGAAGAAATGTACATTTTCACTCATGGTTTCTGAGGGTTTGGTGCATGGTTCCTTGGTGCAACTGCTTGTGGTCTTTACTCACTGTCCATGGCCTGTTCTGTTGTGAATCCATCAACGGATTAATTCACTGCTAGGTTCAAAGTCCTCCTGATCCAATCACCTCCCAAAAGACCTCTGAGCACTGCAAGCTTCGGCAACCAAAGGTCCGAACATGAGCTTTGGGGGGACATTTCAGATGAACACTACAACTCATCTGTGAGGGGGCTTCCAAAGAAGATTGTTGTGTGGATTAACCAATTGGGAAAGTACAGATGCCATTCAAGAACTTGTCCTGTATGACCAGAAAAGCTCACAATAAGCCCCACCTTTTAAATTTTTCCATCATCTTCCAATAGCACAAAGTGGGGCATGAGTATTTGGGGTACATTTAAGACACAAACCATAACAATATGAAGTGGATAAAGACCAGAGGTGCTGCTTAATAGTCTATGAAGCACAGGACAGCCACTTAAGTCAAAGAATCATCTAACCCAAGATATCAAATAGTGCCAATATCAACAGAAAGTGAGAAATCCTGCACTCAAGTTTTGAAACCTCACTTTCAAGGAAAAAATGTATTTCAAAAGCACTGTTATTCTACAGTTGTGGATATAAATATTTAACACTGATAACTCTAGCATCCAATCTGGTTCATTTTTATAATTCTTTCCTCCTACTTCTTTTCAGCTCATTGTTTATGATGTTTTCCCCTGTGGGTCCATGCTTTCCCGCTACAAATTTGTTTATTGTAGTTTGTGATTTCTCTGTGTTTGCCATTTATTCTGCAGCTCTGGGATAGTTCCAAGAGTGGTTCTATAAAACAGATAAGGATAATAATGATGTTTACAGTACTTATCCCTAGCAACTGCGAGAACATCATAGTGAAAAGAGAAATAAATGAGAAAGGAGATGCCAAAGTAATAAATGACAAAGGTGTGCATTTGCATTCTCACAATTTTGCCTATACATAAGCATGGACCAGCTTTACCCTGGAGTGAAATACTCATAGGTTGTTTTTTCCCAGGTAAGTTTGAGCAAGTACTTGGATGTATTTCACTCTTGGATACATTCAATTTGTCTTCATTGTACAGTTTATTCTGTTAATTAGAAAAGGTTATAAGATTAGTAACTAGTCATGGCTAATGCATTCAATGGACTGCATGTTGAGTTCGATGAGGGGTTTTCCCCCCTAAAGGGACATAAAAGATCAGTTCTGTGAATCCTATCAAATGTTTGAAAAAGTGCACAGCACAGAGCCCTCCAGACAACAGTGGTCCTGTAATGATTTTCAAAACCATCCAGACATCAAAAATACAATTATATTCTATGTGCATCCTAAATTAAATACCACGGGAAGGACAAGATGCTCTTCACTAAGATGATATAAAAATCATGAGAGTGCATTCCAATTCAACACACATAGTAACAATTCCATTTCCAGTGATTTTGAGTCCTCTTTGTAGTAGAAAACATACCAGTTTCTGGGCAAAATTTTTTTAAAAAGAGTGGTGGAGAAAGGGAGAAAAGAAGCATACTGGGTTTGGCTGCATGGATTTTTAAAGGTGAAACTCTCCATAGCGTAAAACAGCACCCATTTGTTGTATTATGATGACTATAGGTCAGGAGTGCAGTCTGACCTCAGGGAGCCTCTTTAGCTTAGAGTCTGTCATGAAATAGCTGACAAGGTGTTGGCTTGGTGCCTGGGTTGTACTGTCAGCTCAAGACTTGCCTGGAGTTCGTCTGCTTCCCAGTTGTTACCAGGATTTAGCTTTTTGTGAACTGTTTGACTAAGGGCTCCCATTTCTTGTGGAATATTATCTGGAAATATGGAACCCACTTTCAGGTCTTTGGTATGGAGCACTCAGCATGGAGACGAAGGTCTCCAAAGGCACTGTGGATCATCACAGCAACTGAGATCACTGGCTGGCAAGGTTCTTTTCTATGTAGCATTCATTACTTTTGCTGTATGCCTTACAACTGGGTCACTAAGTCCCAGCCTACACCTGAGGGAAGGGAAATACACAAAGATGTGTATGCAGGAAGATAGGGTCATTAGGGGAGCATGAAAGAGTCCACATTCTACAAATGTCTACCCCTACTCATGAAAGGACAACATTTGGAAATCAGGGCTGTCAGTAGCCCTTTGCCTTTGCAACTTGCCCTGAATACTTATCCTGTGTCCATTTGTCGGTCAACATCAGTCCCTTGAACTTGCCACAGTACCTACTGTGAGTAAAAATTCAACCTTACATTTGTCTCCTCCTGGATTCAAACTTGAAAGTCACAACCTGTAGAAGAAATCAAGATTTCCTGGGCTGGGGATATAGCTCAGTGGAATAAGTGCTTGCCTGGCAAGCACAAGGTCCTGAGTTCGATCCCTAGTACCGCAAAAAGAAAAAAAAAAAAAAAAGATTTCCCACAATCCCGTCCCAAGGTTCCTTCTTGTCCAGTTCTAGTGCATAGAACCTACTCGTGTTCGTGACCTTCAAAACTTGAGGGCAACCAAGAGATGAGAATTTATTTTAAAATAAATATGTTTCAGTGTGAGTTTCCCAAAACACAGACTAATACTGCCTGGAGTCATAACCTTGAAATCTAAGGCACAGATCTTCAAATCTTTTCAGACTACATGGTTTCTGGGTAGTCTGAAATTATGATGCTTTCTTTATTCTTTATGTTTTTACCACCACTAGAAAATTCTTTTAGGATAGCTTTAATGTCAAACAGTTTACATTGCCCTGTTTCCAGAATGTACACTGCTTGGTTTTCCTTTAGAATCAGGTAATCCCCCCTGCTTTAAGCCAGATGGTGTTCAGGAAAACAAGTCTCCAGCCATGACAGAGACTGAGCTTTGAGGTCACCAGACTGGAAGTCCTGTCAGAGTGTTGATTTAAAAATGTCTTTCTATCTTCTTAGTTGAGAATTTCATAGCCAAGAAGATTTAGCTCCATGTTGTGGAAAAGGAGGGAGGTAGACTTCCTGTTTTCTTCTGAGGTGGGATTTCAGTCTCTTGGCCTAGGGGTAGAGAATTCCAACTGTGGGGTAACGTAGGATCCTCGGGGCATTTTGTTTGGTTTTGTTTTATGACATGCCTCTTAAAAGGAACTGTCAAAATGATCCCTGTAACTAATCCTTTAAATCAATTACTGTTAGGCATTCTTTCCAAAGTGGCTGCTGACTGGTCCCTAGCTTTGGTGCAGTCTCATACCACTGACACCGACTAAAAATACTCTCTGGGCTAAAGGTTGGGGATGCTAAGCAATTTATATCTGCTCTTTTCCTTAAAGAGCTTGTAACCCAGGGAGAGTCTGATTCCAGTAAAATGCAATGTAATATGTTAAGGAAATTCCTTTGTTGCTGTGGAAGGTAGGAAAGAAGGGAGAACCATTCTCTTTGGCAAAGCACCCTACGTTGTTTTGCCACTTTCATGTTTTATGACTGTTACAAGACTTTTAAACAAATACTTCCAACTCTATATAGCTATCAAAGGCTGTGTGCACCAAGGAGGTCTGAAGATACATCTAAGGAACTGGTGGTACAAAACCTGAGATCAGAGATTGAAGATATGACATTGTTGGCAGGCACTGAAGTAACGCATCCATGTCAGTTTCTGTCAGTGGGATTAAAGTGGTGACCAAGAGTAACTAGAGGATCTGACCAAAATACAAGTGATGAGGACGACAAGGAAGACAGACTGAAGACACTGTAAAGGCCATGAAAGGCTGAGCATCTTGGTGACGTGGTCTTAATAGTCACAGAGTTGATGGGAAATCTAGCCTCACCGGGAACCAGTGGGAGACTTGGCTGCATGAAGTAGAGATCACCGAGCACTCCATGCTGCATGGTAACAGGGAGAAAGAATGTCTTTTTTCATTGTCAGGCACTAGAAAACTTCAAGTTGTTTTGGTAGTAAGAAGAAGGAAGTCAGACTGCCTTTCCCAGGTCCTCGGAGTTTGTCACACATGGATGGTCGGTTCAACCCAGTGGAACCCAGCAGATCCAGAGAAAGACCACCCGGTCAGGAATGTTACTGGAGAAATACACTTACCCGGACAGTGTTTGCTGTGAAAAGAAAGGAACATGAACACATAATTACTAACAGGAAAGGAATTTAGGGATAAGGAGACAAGAGAGAGAAGAAGGGAAGAGGAAGTGAAGAGGAACAAGATGCCTTATGTATATGCACAGATTCCTCATAGTAAATGCATTTTTTTATGTGTTGCAAAGATATATGACTACAAACTTCCAGAATCCTACAATAAAGATCTTGCTAGAGATAACACAGATACCATGTCATCATTCGATCGTATTAATTCATACCAAACTGCCATTCAGCCTCAATTTCTGAACAACTGGATCCTTCCTAACAAAGCTTGTCTTTTATCTCTCATCACTCTCAGGCAGAGTCCAATAAATTACTTATTTCTCATTGAACTAGAAATGCATCCAACGAAAACCGAGTCAACAAAGAGAGACTTTTGGAGCGATGCTAACATGTCAGACCAGCCCCTGAAATGCTAGCAAAAAGCTACTTGGCTCTGATGTCGTGTCACTTTTTTATATACTGGTGGAGGTGATTGGGAAATTTTTTTCTATTGTTTTCTTTTGCATCTGTGGGAAGAGATCAACGCATAAGTATTCTTTCTTAAGCTGCCTAGTCAGTCAGCTATGAGAAGGAAGATTATGTTAGGATCAAAAAATGATTTATTGAGAGTGCCTGTCTCTGTTCACTATAAGAGATTCAATAAAATTGGAATTATTTGTTCTTTGAATGCTTTATAGGACTCGTTGATAAAGCTATGTTCACTTACAATTTCTTTCTGGAAATATGGGGAAAGGAAATTCAATATTTTAAATGAATACATGACTTGAGGCTTTTTCTTTATTCTCCTAGTTTTTAAGTTATGTCTTTTCATGAGATTTATTGCTTTAATGCTTTTCCCATAATGCAGTAAGATCTTACAATGTTCCATTATTCATTTATAGTATTGACTATTTCTGCTTCCTCTCCATATCTATTGGTAGGACTTGCTAATTTCATAATTTTGTTATTTTTATAAAGAACTAACCTGTGATTCTGTCAGTATGCCCTATAATACTAATGCTACTTAATTAAATTATATCCTTATCTCTGTATTTCCTTCTTGCCACATTCTTGATTATTTCCATTTTTTACTTTGTAAATTTACTAATTCTGTTTCTCTTTTTCACTAATATAGTCAACATATCGCTCTTTACTCTGCAGGTATCCACAAGATTATATGTACATTTTTCATATATTTCATTTAAAAACATTTTCTAACTTCCATTTTTCTTTTGCCATTTGCTCAAGAACCAAACAGACTTAGGTTTTCAAACCTCTGAGGATTTCAGATTTATTTCTATAACAGTCAGAGGTTTTGCACAATCGTCTCAGAATTTTGATATGTATTGAAACTTGCTTTGGTGCACATATCATTGGTTTAAAGGACTTTTGTACAATGGAAGAAAAGGAAAACCTTTTTATTTTGCTGCCTTCAGTGATTGCTTTACCTGCTATTATTAGTTTAAACAGAATAGTTAAAGAACAATAACAAAATACCCACATCACAGATAAAAACAAAACAAAGCAAAAACATTAAAAATAATTCAGGTTTTCAAAACAAAATGATAGGCATTAACAGTGGTTGTTATATTACATATTGTTATCTTCAACAAAGTTGCTCAAATGACCAGATGCAACAATGTAAGATTGATCAAACCATTAAAGAGAATAAAAGATAATAATTAAAAAGCATTGTTTCACTCGACAAGATGGTAGGAATTCAACAATGGTTGTTACATTGCATAGTGTTGTCTTCAAGTCAGTAGCTCAGATTACCAGATATAAACAAGCAAACTTGGTCAAAATAAAAAAGAAAAGTTTTATATATACAAAACGTATATTACTTAGTTTTCATCTCAATAATCTATACATTTATTAAATCAAGTGTGTTAATTAAATCACTCTAATCATCTATTTTTGCTAAAATTCTTATCTCATGGTTGTGTTAATGGATAGA
Source organism: Dinomys branickii (assembly GCA_004027595.1). NCBI lineage: Eukaryota > Metazoa > Chordata > Mammalia > Rodentia > Dinomyidae > Dinomys > Dinomys branickii. Next base: position 66,785 of record PVLD010006961.1, on the reverse strand, counting down.
TGTTCCCCCACCACAGTTCTAGACTTGTACATAGCTTGCTTTATTTTTGCCAATTTTTACGTTTTTATTTCTTAAGCCTGCGATCCATTTCTCTCACTGCAGATTTGCTTTATCTCACAATGATTCATTAACAAAATAAATTGTGTCTGGTAACACAGCGTCACAAAATTCCACTTATTTCATGTTTACAAGATGTATTTTCTTCTAGATATTCACTGTAATCTACTTGTACAGTTTCTGTGTAGATTTGTCTTCCATATTTATATAAATTATTATATGGCAGTTACTATTCCATATGCTCACTTGTCCTCTGAGTGAAACTTGCTTTTCTACCTTGAGAAAGGGAATTCTTCAAAGGCACATGGGATATACCAAAGGCTGTATCTTTTGACACTATGAAGTGTGTCGTGTGCACCATGAAACGCAGACCTCCAGCAGGGCGAGGTATAGTCCCCCAAAAGTTATTTTGACCTTCTATGCTCAGTCACTGGTTCTGTGACCACTCCAGGGAGGGAAGGATCTTCTCTCAGACATCCTGTATTTGTTTTAGCTTTCCAAATTTTATGTAAATATAACCATATAGTGCACACATGTCTGTGTCTGATTTTCTCCAATGAGCACAATGACTTGGACCCTTTTCTGTGTGTGAGCTTGTCTGTTCATTGTGAGGACTCTCAGTTTGTGCTTCTCAGGGAAAATACCCTAGACTGGATATTTTGTAAAGAACAGGAGTTTGTTTCTCACAGTTCCTTTCACTGAGCTACAACCCGAGCCCTTTTTATTGTTTTACTTGAGGCAGGTTCTCACCAAGTTGCCAAATTGTTCAAATTGGGCTCCCATCAGAGATCTTCCTGCTTCAGCCTTCCAGAGTCCTGGGATTACTGTTGTGCACCACCACATCTACTTGGAGCCACTCTCCACTCTTCTCTCTAGTCTACACATACCCTAGAACCAGAGGAATCTTTGCCAAAAAAGAAACACTAATTTCCATGCTTAAAATCTAGTAGGAGTTCTTTCTAATTGCCTTGGAGCTAGAACTGCAGGCCCCTTAACTTGGTGTTGGGTGCAGGCATGAGTTAGATCTAGAATGTCTTCCTAAAGCCTCATGTTCTCAGAGGGGAGCTTTGGGGAAGTAACTGGGGCACTGGACTGATCAGTGGATTTATGCATTGATGAGCTCATAGCTCAATGTGATCTTAGGCACTAGGGCCTGGTTATAGATGGGTTGGTGGGAATACGACCCAGAAAAGTGTATTGTTGTCCCTGGCTTCTCCTTTCTTTCTGTACTTCCTGGTCACCATGCCTTTCTGCTATTTTATTTCTAACTTGAAGCCAGATAACCATGGACCACACCACTGAGACCACGAACCGAACTAAACCTCTCCTTTAAAATGTCAGTGTCAGACATTTTATTTTTCTCAGCAACTGAAAGTAACACATATGAGTCATTGGTACCTTCCTGTCTCATGTGAATCCTGTAGGATTTCTTCTGGACCTCCTTCATGTCAGACCAAACAGCTTGTGTTCCTATATAATGGTCCACCTCAATTTTTAATTTTCTGCTCTTCCTTTCAAAGTCGTCTTGTGTCTGTTTCCTTCTGCAGAAACCTCCTCACCCTTAAAGACTCAGCTCAGTCTTTTGCAGGGGTCTTTCCTGGTTTTCACAGTATCTCTGGGGATGAAACACTTTGCCCTCATGTATCTCTAATCTATATTGGGTTTTCCACTGCCTCTTCTCACCTCTTACAAGGATGCTGTTCTTGGGACAACTGTAACTCCTGGGCCATGCCTATCAGTCATGCAGAACACATCCTTTGTTACCCTCTGAGTGTTCATTGCTAAATACAAACTGGGTGCCTGCTATCTAGTCAAAGAGACAAGGTGGAAGAGGGAATATGTGTCTATGGGCCTGTGTTCTTGGACCCCTTTAGGGTCTGCAGCCTTAATCACTGCGGAGTCACTTCATCCCGATCTCCATCTTTTCTACTCAATGCTGCCTACGGGTAGGCAAGAGGACCACAAGTTCAAGGCCAGCCTGGGCAACTTAGCAAGACCCTGTCCCCAAATATAACTAAATGGCTTGGAGAGGTTGCTCGGTGGTAGCATATTCTTGGGTTCCATCTCCAGAACTACCCCAAACAAAAACAGCAGGTATCAGCCTTGTCTAGATAAATATTGCAGAAAGAATAAGGATTAAGGATATACTTTGCATTGCTCTGATTTTTATTCTTGTGACAAAATAAAAACGAGCATTAACATAAAAGGGGGAAAGTTTATTCTGACTCACGGTTTTAGAGGTTTAAGTCCGTGGTCAGCTGGCTCCATTTCCTCTTATGCTGCAGAGAGGCAGAAGCATCATAGCAGAAGGAGGCAGGAGAAGAACGCGGCTAACCTCATGACCGCGGGGAAGGAGAGGGAAAAGAATAAGACGAAAAACAAGGCGTCAGGGACCAGATAGAGTCCACAAGGTCTTGACTGCATGAGTCACTCCAGTTATACCTCACCTCCTGTCTGCATCAGCTGTGAATAATGCCATCAGGTTGTGATATCACCAACGGTCAGTCCATGGTTGAAGTTAGGGCCTTCCTGATCCAACCACCTTTGCAAAGGTCAGCAACTCAGAAGGAAGTCTTTAATCACATGAGCCTTTTGAGGGGACAATTTAGATCCTAAGCATAGCACACCTCCTATAAATAATGCAATGAATCAGCCGCTCACAAATATCAAGACACTTTTCTTACTAGGTCCTTTATAATATTCATTGCCTATTGCTATATATAGCAAATGTGACCTATACACTAGACTAAAAACTAATATGTTTGTGTTGTTTGCATCTGAATCCTTGTGCTTCAAATTAACAACCCTTGAAGAAACACTGCTTACACAGATGAAATTTGAATTGTAGATAAAATAACACTAAGGAAAGGTTAGGTCACGTTATTCCTTTTCAACACTACCAAGATTTAATTTATGGAGTGTCATTGCAGAGATGGAAGTTTAATGACTTTTTAATTATTTTCAACTTCAAAGAGTAGATGGGTGGGAGCCCAGGTCCCAGACAAAAGAGGAAAATATAGGAAGCTGAGTAGAGATAATTATACAGTGATGCCCTAGTGAAAGTATCTCCGGGTAGAGGAGTGTAGAATATGTTCTTGAATGTCCAACTTATGCAGAGAAAGCAGCCACATTCTTTCTGCTTCTTATCAAACTCCCAGCTGAAAAATTTACGATCACAATAAGTCTCAAAAAGGTAGACAGCCTTAGTTACATTCTTAGACAAGCTTGTGGGGCTGTGGATTATGAAGAAATAGTGGAAGTGATTTGCTGTGTCAATTTACAAAAATCAGAGAATGAGTGAATTTGACACAGCAGCTTCAGAAAAATTCACAATTCCAAAAGCAAATATTGCAAACATTATCTGACAATAGAAAAATATTTTAAAGGTATGCCTGCTTTTGCCAGTGTAAGGAAAGAATTTTAGCCATGGATTGCTATGTAAGAATTGATCAGCTTTTAGCTCTAAAAGTAGGTGTGGCATACGAAGTGAGTTTCCAAGGTAGCTGGTGTCAACTGATTATATTGCCTATCATCTATCTATCACCTGCCTATCACCTACCTATCTATCATCTACCTGTCATTTTGTCATTTTAAAGAGAAAAAATAATAAAAGAACAGCAAAAGCAAAAACAAAGCCACACAAAAACAATAAAAATGATACATGATTTCAAAACAAGATGATAGGAATTAACAATGGTTGTTATACTACATATTTTTTATCTTCAGTGAAGTTGCATGCTTATATGTGGTAATCTGAACAATTAATTTGAAGACAACCACATGCAATAGAACAACCATTGGTGAATTCCTACCATCTTGGTTAGTGAAGCTCTGTATTGTTTCTAATGTTTTTAATCACCTTTTATTCTCTTTAATTGTTTGATCAATCTTGCATTCCTACCTGTCATTTCTATCTGTGATCTCTCTCTCTCTCTCTGTCTCTCTGTCTGTCTGCCTGTCTCTCTCTCTCACATCTACCTATGTTGCATTGCTTTAGATTGAACCGAGGGACTCACGTGTACTACCTAAACACACTGTCTCTCATTTAAACCCTCAGCCTTTCTTTGTTTTTTATTTTGAGACAGCTCACTAAACTTCACAGGCTGGTCTTCAATTTGTGATCTTCCTGCTTCACCCTCCTGGATAGCTAGACATATAGGTGGACAACACTGAACCTGGGTAGGTGCATTTTAAAAGTAAATCACCTAGTTGTTTGCTTCTGTGCTCCATTGTGTGTGTGTGTGTGTGTGTGTGTGTGTGTGTGTGTGGTGCCAGGGCTTTGTGCATGCCTGGAAAGTTCTCCACTACTGAGCTATACCCATGTCCCATGATTATTTTTAATTATAAAATCTGAAGCTTGTTTGAGAAGCTGTTCTCAGAGAATATGTAATTGTATGGTCAACGATCAAATAGATTGCATTTCACAGCAGTAGCATTCGCAGTAACTGTGTTTGTCATGTGTCTAGGGATGATGGTATATTTAATTCTAAGGGGAATGCTCAGAGGTGCCCTAGAAATTTGGAGGAATCCAGTTTTCCCAAGGAGAATTCACTGTACCTGTGTAAGAAAGAAGGACGGAGAATAACCAGAAGGCCAAACAGATTGTAGGTGCAATATAGTGCTACACAAAACCAAAATGTTATTAATGAACAGAGCATGAAGGAATAACTGCACCCTGGTGCTCCCTTCGCCTACAGTGCCTTTCTTTCCCAGTAAAAAACAACCTCAAAATATAAATGAAGAGCAAAATAAAAGGCAGATGAGAGAAAGTAGGGGGACAGATCTTTCTGCAGTGGGAGAGGATGCAAGAGATGGAGGAGGCAGTAAATGAGAAGAGAAAAACCTGAACTAAGGTGTGTTATGTTCTTTTATCACCTCCTTACAATAAATGTTATTCGCATTTTATACTGCAAACATGGACTAATCATTATTTTAATAAAATATTTAATAAGGTGAGTGTCATAGAAAGTCAAGTCTGCGTGGTTTTGCTGTCAAATAAACAGGTATACACCAAGACATAACGTACTCTCCTAAGGAAGAGGAACGTAAGCCCAGACAGTCATGGCGTGGAAACACTGTTTGCTTTTGCAAAATCCCTCTCCTAGTTCCCATCCTGCCACTCCAGCAGAAAATCCCCCCTCAATAGGAGCAGAAGGAAGTTACATACACAGTAGCAGAAGCTTCTCAGAACCGTGAGAAATTACCAGCTTTCTGACTAGAAGTATTCCACTTTCTCTCATTACAAACAAGCACATAAGCTTCCTAACACGTTATGGGAAAGGGTTCTTTTTATGGCCTCACTTTTCAAAACCTGTTACAGTTCCAGGGAGGAGTCACACCCTGTTGGCCAAATAAAGAGGAAAGCATAGCATACTCAGTCATCGGTGTCTTCTGATGTGCTGTGATTGTTTTATTCCACTGAACTCACTTTGCAGTATTTTAGATATATGTGGATTTGTGTGTGTGTGTGTGTGTATGTGTGTGTGTGTCTGTGTGTGTCTGTGTGTGTGTGTGCACAGAATTTGTGCCCCAGACTGGGAACACAAATCTTGTGATTCAATATTTTGTCAAAATCTTAACATTCTGTTTTGCCCACATCTGGCAGGAACCATTGGTTTCAAACAGGGTAAATAAAACCATAAGCACCGGAAAATGTCCATAGCATTGCGGCCTTAGAGTGACAGAAAAAGACCATCTTGAGACCAATATTTCTCATCACTATTCTGAGAACTTCCTTTCAAAGCAAGGCCTGCCTTCTCAACAGTGACTGAGTAAGAAAAAAGCTGTGTTTGGGTGGTGGGTGACACAGAATGGGTAAAGACTGTGGCTACATTGCCCCTCCTAGGGAAAGAGGCAAAAATGTAGAAAAATGAGGAAGCCTACACTTGTGAGGTACAGGCTGAAAAAGGCAGTGCAAATAGGTCAAAGAGAAAGAAGGTATCCTGTATATACATATATACATAATTTTCCCCTTCTTTCTTTCATCTCTTCCCTCATCCCAGTTGCTGTTTACTTTTGAGCAGTTTCCTTTCATTTCACAGTGTCTACCATACCTCCTAATTTCTATTCATGCATACAGGTTCTTACACTAGTGAGACAATACGTTGCTTATACATGCAGGTCTGATTTATTTTACCTATGAATATGCTCTCTAGCTGTGACCAATTACCAATAAAAACCTCAAATTTATCTTTCTTTATAGCTGAGTAGTGTTTTGTTATATAAAACTTCCACAACTTTTTTACCCATTCCTCAGTGGATGGACATTTGGGTTCCTTCCACAATTTAGTTACTACACATTGCGCTGTTATAAACATGGGTACATATATATCGCTGTGATAGGACATTTTCAGTTCTTCTGGTAAAATACCCAGAAGGGGAATAGCAGGGTGGAATGGGAGCTGTAGAGCTAGTTTGCTGAGAATCTCCAAAGTGAGTTCCACAGTGGTTTTAGCAATCTAAACTCCCACCAACGCTACAGTTGGTTTCCTTTTCCTCCACAGCCTCGCCCACATTTGTTACTGGTGGATTTCTTAATGATAGCCATTCTTAAGGGGGTGAGATAAAATCTCAATGTTATTTTAATTTGTATTTTTCAAATGACTAATGATGTTGAACATTTTCTCATGTATTTGTTTGCCATTCATATTTCTTTATCTGAGAAGTGTTAATTCATTTCAGATGCCAATTTTTGGATTGAGTCTTTGAATTTTGGGGGGCAGATATCTTTTTATTGAAAGGAACAGTTAATGATTAATTATTTGATCAGTCTTACATGTCTATATTGCTTTCTTGAGTAGCCACTTTGAAGATATCAATATGTAATACAACTATTGTTAATTTCCTATCATTTTGTCTTGTATTTCAGTATTGCTTGTATTGTTATGTTACTTTATAAATGGGTGTCTGTTTGTTGATATGCCTTCATTCTTTTATTTTTAAAATAATTTTTTTTTTAAAAAGAGAAGGAAAGAAGGATCAGCTCTTTGGATTTTAAAAAAGATCTTTCAAAAGTTCTCAAAATCAGCCCTTTCTGAAAGCGCCGGGAAGGAAATGAGCTCCTTCTCAAAGGTTAGTCTCTGCTCATTGCAGCTGACATCCTACAGGAGACTCGCAAATTCACAGGACATTCCACTCATCCAGGGCTCTGAAAATGGACCGAGGAGAGTAATTTGGGAAAATATCCAAGGCCCTAAGGAATGACTTCTCAATGTAGCACAACCTGAACAGCAAAAGTGAGTGTCCTTCACTCTACTGAACTGCTGTCATTTGAAAACTCACAACACATATTTTCTACATCTTCCCCCCTCAAGAATACCAATGGTTGAATAATGCGTGCAGCAAAGAGGAAAAAAGTTCAATGGCAATTAATGAGCATCATTTAGTTCCATAATTAAATGCTCCAGTTTTGCGTCAGTAAATTACATGTTATTCATGGACTATTTGCCATGGCTTTATAAGCGTTTTACAGTTTCAGGACAAAATCGAGTGGATGTTGTTAAGTAAGTGGATTTGATGCAGAGCATTCCCTTCTTGGCACCTCCTGAACCCTGCCCTCTCTCTGGCATTGAGGCTCCATGAAATTAAAATAAAATCTTTACGTGCAATTCATATAATTATCATACAAACCACACATGTTCATGTTACTGAGATTTCCCCTGAAATTCTCCATGTACAATTCTGGTTATAGGGGCTGGGAATAAAGCTCAGAGACACAGCACCTGCCTGGCAAGCACAAAGCCCTGAGTTCAATTCCCAGTGCACACATGTGCGCATGCACACACATACACACATACACACACACACACACACACACACACATTCTGATTATATACATCTGCCTTTACTAGCTAGTTTTGTGTGCTGCAAAATCTTACTCATGAGCTAAGAAAGTGTCTTCTCTTCAAAATTTATATTGCTTTATGACTCAATGTCACTTTTATAATTATAACGCACAACTTTAATGTGAATTACATGTGCTATTTATTTTTTGTATTCTCATAATGCCCATTTTTAAATGCACTTTGCTGATTGAATTACTAATGTTCCTAATCATGAAGAATGTGGTTTCTTAGGATGGAAAAATCAAACCTGTGCATTGACTGTGTTTGATTGATTGATTGTTATCCTTTGAGAGTTGCTTCCTGTATTTGGAAATGGCATAAACTTTAACAATGGGATTATACTTTAAGTTTCTTACAATAACAGATGACATTTAATTAGCAGTTCTAAAAACATACATCATTCATAGAAATTAAGGTTTGAAATGATGTTAGTTTCTAAGACTAGAAAAAGATATTAGTCACCTAAAAAAAAGATCACCTGAAAGATATTTATTTTTTTAAAATACCACCTATTATAATTTCAATTAGATCTCATTTTTAAATGAACATCAAAATCGATCACAAAGAACATGACTAGTTAAGAGTATATGATTGATCATTATAAACTACTATGACTGAGATTCATGGTAAGGATCTCCTACTGGAAGATAGATTACCGAGATGAAAATTCATCCTCTCTCGAGAATTACAAAAAATGAAGAAGTAATCGAATGTAATTGAACCTTGAACACTTAATAGCAGAGAGCAGCAACAAATATTTATTTTAACTGGATGATAACCCCTCTGAGAATAGTGAACATGAGCACTGATCAGGAACAACATGAATTATGGAAACCAAAGGTAAGAAGGCCAGAGAGAGATGTATCACTCCTGATTTATGTGCATTTGCTGCTTATATAAGGTAGATAGATACTCGGGCATATCCAGGAAGAGAACATGCTGAGGCTTTGAAATAATTCAGTGGAGGCCTGTGATTATTCACCAAGATTAAGCGTGCTATCAGTAGCAGTCAGAGAATCTTCAGGGAAGATCAACTTCAGAACACTGCATGGGGTGGGTGGATGATGAATGTTCTCCAGTGGTTCATGCAGAAAAGGTGTGGTCCCCAAATTGAAGGTTGTGAAACCTTTCAGAGACAGAAACTAGGAATGAGTCCTTAGATCCCGGGAGTGGGGGGCTGTGTCCTGAGAAGGAATGATACAATGCTCATCTCTCCCTCTTCCTACTCCTTGCTTCCTGAGAGGTGCCAAGAGCAGAGGTCTTCACCACACATTGTGGCATGATGTCCTGCTAGAAGCCCAGAGAGATGAGGCCACTTGGTCACGGGCAAGAAAGTCCAAACACATGATCCCAAAGCTTTTCTTTGTAAATTAATTGCCTCAAGTATTTCCTTATAGTGAAGTAAGACTGACAAATATCACTGAAAATAGATTTTGATGATGGACAGAAAATCAAGAGTGTGAGTCTTTAGCATAAGATTGATTGGCAGTGTCCAGGGTGACAGTAATATCTGCCACATCACAAGAAACGGGAGATATCTAAACCCAGAAAAGAAGGTGAAGAAATCTCAATCATTGACCATAGTTTTTGCATGGATTTTTGCTTGCAGTATACTGAAGTGGGGAAGGAACTTTATACACACACATGCACAGACATATTCTGTTTATGAATATATGTATGTGTATATATATATATATATATATATATATATATATGCAACATAGATGAATCTGTATGCATGTGTTCACTGTCTGTTTCCTCCATCAGAAGAATAAATAAGAGTACAAGAGGGAAAATCTTTGTTCTATGTCAGTATGTGTCTCGGTTACTTTTCTTATTGATGGGACAAAATACTGGACACCCACACTGAAAGGAGCAAAGGTTCATTTCACCTCACATTTTGTAGATGTTCCAGTCAGTAACTGTCTGGCTTCAAGGTAGGGTGGCACAGCAGAAGGGCATCTCAGAGGAGAAACAGTCCATGGCAGATCACACAAGAGATAGTGAAGCAGCCAGCAGCAGTGGCAAGACTTTCTTCTTTCTGTCCCTTTATACTCTATCCAGGTTACAGACTTATTGATTGGTGGCACCCACACGCACAGCAGAGCTTCTCTTATCCAAATCCTTAATCCACACTCACTCACCCTAAATTGAGCGACCTGTGAAAACCCTCACTATAATCACATGAGGCTTTAGGGGGCCATCTACATACAAGCCATAACGCTGAATAAAGAAGTGCCTACTACTTGGTAGACATTTAAAAACATTTGACATATAATGAATGACTTTTCTTTGGTGTTATATAACCTGAGGTCCTGGTAAGGTCACGAATTCATGAAGAAAATAACATAGATTTCTCCCATCTTCTGCTACAGGATTTCATCATAAGACATAAATATGGCCATGAGTTAATATTTAAGCTCCCCCTATTCCTATGTTGAAATGCTCCCACCTATCTTCGTGGTATTAAGAGGTGAGAGCTCTGGAAATTGTTGAGGTGCTGAGTACGGAGTCTTATGCATGGGATCCATGGCCTCATCAGAAAGACCCCAGAGAATTCCCTGCCTCTTCCACCATGGGAAAACATAGCAACAGGGCACCACTGATGACCCAGGAAGCAGTCTCACCACACATAGGACCTTCCATGCCTGTACCTTGGATGTGAGCCTCCATAACTGGGAGAAATCAGTGTCTCTGGTCTTTACCACGCTGAGGTTATGACATTGAGCACTGGGCCTAGGAATGGACTAGGTCAGATATTCTTTGGCATTCTCTTACTTTGCATATATGTATTTCTTGTAGCAAAGCTGCATTCATACATTAGTGATTATGGTGCGGTATCATATCCCAGTCTTCTGAGAGGCTCCATTCTTATAAGCCTATGTTCACCATTTTTTTCAAAATCAAACTAACCCATCCTCTTTGAGCATTAATGTTATCCTCAGATATCACATATGTATGTATATATGTATATATGTGTGTGTGTGTGTGTGTGTGTGTGTGTGTGTGTATTTATAACTTGAGGTATAAAAATTAAAAGAATAATCATTATGTTCAAGATTTGTTTCTTATCACAGCAAAGGAAGAATATCATAAGTGCTGTCTCAGTTACTTTCCTTGTCAGTGGGGCAAATACCTGATGCACAAAGTTAAGGAAGGAACGGTTTATTTAGCTCACAGTTTGTGCAGTCCATACTCGGCTGGCTTTTCAGTCCATACTCGGCTGGCTCCAAGGTAGAGTGCAGTAGATAAGACGTAACTTTTCATGGCAGCAGAAGATACCAAAAGCAACAAGAGCCCAAAGAAGGAAACGATCGTCTTTCCCTCCCTTATATTGTATGTAGGCTACCGGCCATAGGATGCGTGTAGCATTTAAACCACCAATCCCAGCACTAGACCAGGAGCCAATCATAAACTCCAGATTCAGCTGCGTCTGAAAAGCCTGCCCCTACCTCATGACCACAGGAAGCTTTAGGGGGCCATCCAGACATAAACCATAATAACAAGTGATTTATTTGTTTTCACAGCACAACTGTTTAGACTTATAATACAAAATAGTTCTAACTCTTAAAAGCTATCACATTGCAATAAAGTCAAGACCATCATAGTGATTTAAAAACTATAACTGGAAAATAAGAGCTTCTTAAATTGTTGGGTCAACAAAACTGATCCAAACAAAGACATGGTAATTCCTTGGGACACTTTACCTTTGCGTATCCAATCACCAATGTCCTTTCTAATCTTATAAAAGGGTATTTTACTGAAATATCAATTATGGAACATATATACATAGAAATGCAAGCAATTAAGGAAAAATACCTAGACAGAACTGGAAGACATGAATGTTTTGGCTGAAGAGAGTCTTTGAACAATAGTGTTTCAGGAGGGCCAGGGATATAGGTCAGTGGTACAGGCCTGGCAAGTGCAAGGTCCTGAGTTTGATTCCTGTTACCAAATGTAAAAATAAAAATAGTGCTTCAGGGAAGTGAAAGTGAAAAATATTTTGGTAGGCGTATATTTCTTTTTGATCAAGCATATCTGAGGTATGATCAAAATATAAGGAGAATATTAAAATTTAACAAAAAATTGTGTAGTAAAAGAAAGACTGCCAGGAATCCCTTTGAAGATACTTTCTTCATTTCAAACACACTATCTCTTTGCCCTTGCTACTTTCTGAAACACTTCTGGATTCTCCCAGTCTCCCATGAGTGTCTTTCCACTGTCATGGCTGCCTCCGTGTTGTGAACCCATTCAAAATATTCACCGTTCATGCCATTTTGAGTTTGGTGAAGAGAAAGAAATCACATGATGCCAGATCCAGTGAATAAAGGTGAATAAAGGTGGACATGCTGTGCTGTTTTTATGATCCTGCCTTTCTGCTGGATCAACAGCAGCAGTGATAGCTGTATATTTTTTATTATGTGTCATAAAGACTGAGGAAAGAGCACTTCCAGAACTGCTTCAGAAAGTGACAGGATTGATAGGACAAGTGCATTCAAAATGAATGGAAGTATTTTGAGCAGGACTCATGGCAACTGTCTTTCACTGCAGTAAGGTTTTAAAATTGAAATATTCACTGTGTGTTACAATCACTTCTCTTCTGTCAATTCTACCTTTGCAAAGGGAGAAATCCTGGAAAGACAAGGCAGTACACATGATTTTTAAATTTCTGCTGCACTGAATCATGTAGGGACACTGGTCAGTTGGACCAAATGAGGTGTATCTTCCATCATTACAGTGCAGAATATGCGAAGTCTATGAGTTCTTAACGTTCTTTCAAGTTGACATTGCCTTTGATTTACATTTCATATTGGAATGGCACCCAAGCAGTTTTGATGAGATTATTAGGTAAAAGAGTGATGTATTTTAGTTAGAATAAGCACTGAAATCACCATCTGCAAGGCATAAACATTTGTCAATGGTTCAGCAAGATACAAGGAGACTACTATGGGCATTTCTAACCACCTGTAAATAAACACAGTTGCTTTCCTCATTATGATAGTTTCTTTCTACATCTATAGCTTTTGAGGTTGCTTCACTTTAACATCTTCAAAGCTACCTACTTTGCAATCACAGCCGTGTGCCCTTCTGGATACGAGAAACCTGCATAATAAGCTTATGGATTTATGCTACTTCTGGGATTTGTGCTGCAACCTGTAAACTTGTAATGCATCAATCGAGAACAGCACCTTGGACATGCAGCATCAGAAGCCAGAACGGAAGATGTTGGCCTCTTCGACTACAGGATTTATAAATACCTGCAGGATTAGCAGGGTGATCTGATTTACATTGTCTGGTCACAATCTCCTGATTCATGCAAAGTGGCTGTTTGAAAGCCAATATTTTCAACTCAGAATGTTAACATTTAGAGTATAATAAAGGCAAACTTAGCTTGAGGTCTTTTGCTAGTTATTTTTTTTTTAATTTCCTTCCTTCCTTCCTTCCTTCCTTCCTTCCTTCCTTCCTTCCTTCCTTCCTTTTCTCCCTTATTCAGTTCTGTCTTTCCTTCCTTATTTCCTTCCTTCCTTTTTTTTCTTCATTCTCTTCCTCATTTCCCTCCTTCCATCCTTCTTTTCACCCTTCCTTCCTGTATCAACCCTGAGCTTAGAATATATAAAAGAAACCCTAAGTGCTATTAAAATTTCAAAGTGCTTGGAAATACTTGGTTCTATGATTTTGAAAGAGTATTCTGTGACCTTCAACTAGATGACACACACAGATAGTTCTTCAGAAACAGATCCTGTCATGTGTGTCCAAGTTTGCTCAATTTTCTCCTGGAAAGCTCTTGTTCAAGTCTGAATCATGAGAGAATGATTGCCCCCATTGTCACAAAAGAAGGTCTCTATACAGTTGGGCTGGAAAAGCATCCTGTTGGGATAGAGCATTCCCTTGTGAAACAAAATTGACTGTATTTGCATTCTTACTAGGTAAAACTCAGGTGGTGGAAGGAGAGATGTACTGACAATAAACAAGGGAGATTTCAAGACAACCAGAGAGCTACAGATTTCTTCTAGACTTTGTTTTTTTTTTCCTGGGGCCATATGCTATGCTGTTGTGGAAAAAAATATAAATCAATCCATAGAGCTGCCAAAAAAGGAAGGAAATGACTAACTCAAATTTTCTGCTTGTGTCCCTTGTAAGGTGATTATTACCATACCAGAGCATGGTATATTTCTGTCCCACCCCAAATAAAGAAGACATTCAGGGTCATTTACTTAGTCATGCCCATTTTGGGCATATCTATCCCAATCCATAAATAGTATTATGCAGAACCCTAAGATAATGGAGTATTTAGCCATGTCTGTCTTCTATAGTTCGATCTAATACATCTCTACAAGGCAATAACATTTGTTTGGAGAAACATATGATCCTAATGTAAGAAATAAGCTAGGTACAGGGGGACAAGTAGCAAATGTTTTTAATAGTTTGCAAAATGAGAAGCTAAAAACTTGACTGCACAGAAGCAGAGAGCAGAAGAGTGGTTACTAGAGAGCAACCAAATGGAGAGAGGTTGAATAATAGGTACCAAAACACAATTGGTGTTTTTTTTTTTTTTTTTTTTTTTGGCGGTACTGGAGATTGAACTCAGGACCCTGCGCTTACTAGGCAGGCGCTTATTCCACTGAGCTATATCCCCAGCTCCAAAAACACAATTGGATAGGAGAGGCTGATTCTAGCGTTCTATAGCACCTTACAGTTACTACAATGCATAAAAATTATGCAATATGTCAAAAATAACTAGAAGTTTCCCACAATGCGAGTAAGGGTGTGAGGATATGGGAATGCTAATTACTGTGCTATGATCATTACATATTGTATACGTGTATCTAGTTAACATATTGTACCCCATACCTGGGCAAATATTATGTGTCCAACTAAAATAATAAAAACTGAATCAGTGGACTCAGAGACGTATGTTTTTACTTAGTATCATGGTGTAGGCATGGTTGAAGCTCACTGCACCTTGTAGGATGAATTATAGCTTTCTGGTATACCTCGTTTTCTTCTGTTTCTACATATGAGACCTTAGAATTACTCCTGTGCCTTTATAAGCAGATGTGTTCAGGAGACAACTTTGTTATTCACAAGGAAACAAGATTGCATCACTTCTAGGCTCAAGCATTTAGTCAGTTTCACTTGATTCTCTGGCCATGCCTGTGACATCCTGTGGTTGTAGTAGGTCCACCAAGATGGTGGATCCTGCTCTACCAATATGGTGGATCTTGCTCCAACAAGATGATGGATCCTCCACCATCAAAGATGCCTGATCTTCCACCAAAAAGATGGCAGATCATCTATTAGCCAAGTCTGTATTAACAAAGATGACTGGTGTCACCCCGCCAAGCACATCTGATTTAAGACTTAAGTAAATAAACCCTTGTTGTTTTCAAACAAATCTATTTTACAGTGGTTAGGTAGAGTGACTAACATGGTTTGCTCTAACTAAAATGCTCCTTGGGAAAATAATGAGGATCTCTGGCAATGCCCAGTAACATTTAGTTCTGATGACATATTTCCCTTAAAGATTTACCTATTCAAAAGTTGAAATAGCATACATAACCGTCCCCAAAATAAAACTGTTCATTGTGGTTCCTACCCAGTGGAACTTCTACTCAGATGCATTTTTTCCTGGGATGTTGTTGAAATATCTGACACAGTGCACTCTGAAGTGGGTGAAACATTTTCATCCTAAAATATGGACAAGTTTGCCCATGGCTCTCCCTGCCTTACACATGCATCAAGGCCTTGGGATTGGGACGTACACCTTAGCTTTTTCTCCTGAGCAATGAGGAATGGTAGAAATATCTTGAGCCTTAATAAACCTTCCTAATAACACTAGCAATTAATAATAAATGCTGCTTGAACTGACAATCCAGTCAATATATGGAAATGTCATCTTTTTCAGAGTGAAGCTATTTTGACACATTAAATTCCAATAATATTAAACATCTGTCACTTCAAAGTACAGGGTGATGATCCAGTTAGGTAAAATTAGAATCATGACCACCCAGAAATTTAAAAGACCGAATTGATAGAAAGAAATCAAAGGAAATGGGAATTCGCACTGAGCATATACTCCAATTTTTTTTAATCCCTCAGAGAAAAATAAAACCTTTCAACCACTATATTTATAGGTACAATCATAAATACAGTCTAATCCTCTTCTCAATTTTAATAAATCTATTTGAACAAAATGTGACAATAAATGTAATAGAAATAAGCTGGCTAGTTTGGGGGCAGATTCAACTGCTTTCCTCAAGACATCCCCAGACGACATAAGCATTCTTACTATTTCTAGATCCACTTGTTAAACAAGCTGTAGATGTCACAATTCACTTTTGCTCCAGTCTCTGCTTTGTGATAATAAAGCATACTGACAGCATTTCTTTTGCAGCCCTGCGTTGTCCAAATCTAATTTAAAATTAAAATAATAGTCATTGAAAAGGGAACAAAAGAAAAAAAAAAAAAACAAGGCATTAGATGAGTTAGAATTGTTTGGTCTGCCCAACAAAGTAGCTTTCTTTTTCAAGAAATCTGATTTTATACAAAGAAAATTATCTGCTTCTTTGAACAGAAATAAATGGTTGGAAATGCTTGAGTTATTTGTATCATGTTTCAGAAAAATTGTTTTGGATGATTCAGAGGTTTTGTTCATGCAAATTAAACTATTTCATAATGAGAGAGGAGAGAGCAAGAGGGAGACAGAGCGAGAGTAAGAGTGAGAAACTAAGAGAGAAGGAGGGAGGGAGGGTGGAGAAAGGAGAGGGGGAGAGGCAGGCAGGGAGGGAGAGAGGGAGAGAGGGGGAGGGAGGCAGGGAGAAAGACAGAATGTTGAGTATGTCATAAGGAAGGTCAGCATGATGACATGAACAAAATCTGTATTTTCTGCCACCTGCTGTTGTTCCCCAGTGTGTTTGACTTGGATACTGTCCCCAGGTGGCTCAAGAGCTCCCAGTTGCCAGGCGCTCCTGCCACTGAATCTTCCTTTATCTCCTGTATCTATCCACTCCTAAGCCCTTCAGTGTCTTGTTTCTACTGGAGGGGATTAGAATGACTGTATCAGTCAGAGTTTTACTAGAGAAACAGATGTAACAAGATATACAAATGTATGAAAAATTACAAGATTGGCTTATGATGGTCAGCCAGAGTTGGCTGAGAAAGCGTGCAGAGCTTGTCTGCACACTGGAGACTGAAGGAATCAGTCCGGGATCTGGAGTTCACCATAGATTCCATGCAAGTCCATATCAGGAGGCCAATGAGTCTGCGATGGAGGCTAATGAGTCTGCACCAGAAGACTGAAGGATCCAAGGCAGAAGCCGAAGTATCTGCACTAGAAGCCAGGAGATAGATGTCCAAGCTTAAGGTGAAGGAGCTCCTCCAAAATGAATAGGACCCCTCTGTCCTTCCCAGTTTCTCTTTTATATCATCTAGGTGATGACCCACCCCAGGGTGGTTCCTCTACACCCTACGGTGTAGAAATACTAAGCCAATTTCTGAGCCAAGTTTAGTTAAGCTTCTAAACTTCTCAGGTTGACACAGCCAATCCACCACTACAGTGACATTGCAAGGGACATTTTAATGATGACTCACCCTGCATCATGAGTGCTGCTGAGACTTCTACATGGTAGGATCAACCTGCCTACTGGCTCCTGAGTTTTCACAGGAGCCCTACTTCATCCCGAGGAATCCAGCCACAGCATTGCACTCTGCCTCTTGTTCACTTTACCAGGCTGGAGAGTGATATTTAGCAGGGGATTCATCAGAATTGCATTTTTTCATTTTCCTGGAAGGAGTGTTTCTGGCAGCTTACTCCCTGCTCAGCTTAGTCTTGAAGGGAAAGAGGTATACAAGGACAGATCAAATCTTAAAAAACAAAGCAAACCAAAACAAAAAACAGCAAAAGACACACTGGTATAAAACCATGTCAAAATATTTCCCTTTGGGTTGAATATGCTCATACCATCATTCTTGTCTTTTCTGCAGCAGTTCTGGAAGTCCTCTTTTGTGAGTGTCTCTACCAAGTATGAGCAGAACTGAGACACATGTTGCTGACAAGTGTGGTCCAATGGGAAGACAACTTGTAAAAACATGACAGGGTGTCCTCATCCAGCTTCTTCCCTGGATCTTGCACCTTGCAACTTCTGGCTCATCCCCAAAATCAAAATGACCATGATAAGTGAATGTTTTGACCCACTTCAGGACAGAGAGGAAGCTATGACCATGGAACTAAATTAGAAACTCAGGAAAGAGTACAGCAGAACTGCTTCAGAAAGTGATACGAATAAAGAGAGGTAAGTGTGTTTGAAGCAAGGGGGAGTTTTCAGAGGGGGGTTCATGACAATGTGTCTTTGACTGCAATTAATGATTTTTTTAAATTTAGACATCCACTGTAAGTTTCTACCAAACATGGTGCTAGCTCTACATTACCCTAGTATAGCCCCAAGATTATCAACTTACAAACAGGAAAGGTTTCCTTTGTTTCACAGTTTTGGAAGCCTTAATCCACAATGGTTGGGTCTGTGTCCTTGGGCTTGTGGTGAGGCTGCACATCATGGTGGGACCACATGTTGCCAACTGTAGTTACCTTATGGTAGTGTAGAACATTAGAAGTTGTGTCTCCACATCCAACTGTGAATTTGTTCTACAGTTTCTCCCCATAAGTCTGTTTCTAGGAAGAGTGTTTGGAGGGCTGTATGTTTAGAAGACGCTGAACTTCTCCATAGGTTAAATAGATGGTTAGGGTCCATCTGGACATGTGATGTTAAGGGTTCCTTATCCATGAATGCTATAGGCATTCCTGCCCCTAAATCTTCATGCTAGAATCACCTTTGATGGTCAGATAAGACCTCACAGAAGATGTAGATTGTGGCCACACACTGAGTAATAGCAACCTACTCTGATTCTATGCTGAAAGAAGCAGCTCAAAGCCTTTGGCCCCTGGTGGGTCAAGAGCCCAATGAATAAGGACAGAAGGAAGCCAGCATGGTTATGCAGGATCCCTAAAATTCATGTGTGCCATTACGCACATCCTGTCTGTGGATCAAAACACCCCACAAGATATTGATTGTTGCTGCTGGACTTTGCATTTGAATGCCGGAGAGTGAGTTCCTCTCTCTTTTTCTGCCTACCTAAGATCCTGAACTTTGTTTCTCCTCCACCCTTTCAAACTAATTGCTTTGTGCATGCTATAATCTGGCGTCAGAGAATAACTCAAGTACAAATTGCCGCACTCCTTGAGAAACGTGTACTGCTCTATAATTCAAGTCATTTCAAGTCTTTTGTCAACCTGTAATGAAGCTCTGAGGCTCAGTCTATTTTTATTTATTGCTAAGACCAGCTCTTCTCTTTAAGTGTCACTCTGTGTCCCTGGTAAGGGGGAGCGCACTTTCAAGAACAAAGAGTGTTGATACCTGGCATGTGCTTCAGGACAGAGAGCGGCAGGCTGAGCTGACAGTTTCATGGTCGCCTAGGAGAAACAGGCAGAAGCAGTAAAGGTACAGGTGCGAGTATGCTTCCTATGGGTTGCAGGCTATTGTTTCCCCACCAAATGTCTCTGTTGAAGTCCTGAGCCTCAGAACCACAAAACATAGCAGTATTTGGAGAGAAGAGGCGATTCAAGTAAACTGAAGTCACTAAGGTGACTCTGATCCAACAGGGTTAGTGTCACCACAACCAAAAGGCCAAAGGACACAGGGGCACAAAGAGGGATGAGTGTGTGAGGACACAGGGAGGAGATATATCCAAGTCAAAGGGAGAGGTTTCAAGAACAACCAAACCTGGATCTGAGACTTCCAGTCTTCATAGCTGGACACAATAAGTCTGCGTTGTGTAAGCTGCCCAGCTGAGGTCCTTTGTTATGACAAAGTGAATAAAACAACATGCTGTGTGCAGATAAGATGGAATGAGGTATTTGTGTCGAAGCATAGCTGACTTTGAAAGATAGCCCAAAGAACCAGGCACACACCTGCCCTTGAAGAGATGAGGTCATGAACAATGCATGCTTGTAAATTCACACAGATGGGCGTGGAGGTAGAGAGAACTGTGGCCACCCAGACATTTCCAGTCTTAATCCTCAGACTATGTGAAACTGCTGTGTCCCTTGGATGAAGGTACTTCAGAGAGACGATTAAAAGTGTGGGCATACAAGTAGGGAGATTACCCGGGATTATCAGAGTGGGAGAAACCTAATCATCTGATCATTTTAGAGTCTGAGGGCAAGACAGCCCAACAGATGCAGCAGCAGCAGAAGAGGAACACACAGATACATCTTGTCTAGCTATGTGCCTGGCTATGGGCAAAGCAGATAGAGATGAGTCCGGGAGCAACGGGCAGCTAGAGAGACCACCAAGTGCTAACACCATAACAGTTAGGAGTCGTGTTGTGCTCCAACCACACTGAGGCCAGGAAATGATGTTTCCCAGAGCTTCAGGAGTCCAGCAACCTCGATGTGACCCTCAGGAAGGTAATAGATCCAGGGGTTTTTCTGAACACCAGGGTGGAAAAATGAATTCATGGATATTGTCATAAGCTGCTGACTCTGTAGAAATTTGCCATAGTGGTAATAGAGAATGAAAAAGGGTATGTCTGCCTGATGACTCCCTGTGTTACGTCACTAGGAAACAGAACAAAGTGCTACTTGGAAAGTTTTAGAAACACAGAACCCATCTCCCCTGCCCCTCTATAGACTTATTGAATTCATGGCTGTGTGTATGGTAGGCAAGTACTCTACCACTGAATTATATATCCCAGCCATCTTACAATTTTGATACAGGGCCCTGTTAAGTTGTTCAGGCTGGTCTTGATTTTGAAATCTTCCTGTTTCCATCGCTTAAATGGGTGTTCAGCACTGTGACCAGGCCCTGATCTCTAGTGGTCTAGTGCTCACATGGGATATGCAAATAGGAAGTACAGAGGCAGAATGGCTTGTCAATTGGGAATAGGTGTATACAGCCTGCATGATAGTGACCAGTTATACATCCCAGTGACCAGTGGTTTCTAAGAGACAGAAGCAACAGGATCTGGGACAGGAACTATTACCTGGGCAACTAACAAACTGAAGTATACTGGCTGGCAGTGCTCATTTTTGGTTACATTACCTGGGTAGCTTGTGTCCACACCCAGTGACTATCTCAGGTCATTTAGAGATACAGCCACAAAGGGGAACATCTAAATAAATTTCCAAAAACTATGTAGATAAATTAAATCTGAGTAGACTCTTCCCAAATGAAGAAATACAAATGGAAATTATGTATATGCATAAATGTTCAATATCCTTGGTCATTCAACAAGTGCAAATGAAAATGACATTGAGATTCCATCTCACTCCAGAAAGATGGCTGCCATCAAGAAATCAACCAGTAACAAATGGTAGTGATAGCAGGACTGTGAAGAAAAAGGAACATTTTTCAATTGTTAGTGGGAGTGTAGACCAGTGCAACCACTGTGGAAATCAATATGAAGAATCTTCAAAAAACTAGGATTAAGGGTCCCATGGAATCCAGTTATTCCCCTTCTAGATATCTTCCCAGAAGAATTAAAAAAACATCATACCACAGAGATATATGTGCACCCATGTTTGTGGTGGCACAGTTTGTAATAGCTAAATCTTGTAAGCAACCCAAATACCCAGTAATCCATAAATGAATAAAAAGATGTGATTTTCTTATATAATGGAGTATTACTCAGCTGTAAAGAAAGATAAAATTTAGACATTTCTAGGTAAATAGATGGACCTTGAGACCATAATCATAAGAGAAGTCAGATACATGTGTAAATGTTGCATTTTCTCTCTGGTGTGAGAAACTGAAAAAAATAAATGAGTCAAAATGCACAACAGATACTGTGAAATATGAAAAATCTCCAAAAGGTAAAGGGAACTAAGGAGGAGGAAAAGAAGGGAAAGTAAAAAATGAGGAAATAAGAATAAAATAGAAAAGAATTTTATGAATAGGGAGGGTAAGGGGGTTTGAAAGGAGGGAATGGGAATCAGGAAAAAAAAGAGGAATCAAGATATATCATGTACAAATGCAAATTCCCTATAATGAATGTGGTCATTATATATACTTAAATTGTACCAATAAACATAAATACACAGATACAAACTTAAAAAATTAAATCTCTGAGCTCTTCTACAGGTAAAACCATGTAATATATTTTTTTAAAATTTACTTTAGACAGGTGTGATAGTGCATGACTGTAATCCCAGCACTCAGGAAGCTGAGGCAGGAGGCTCATTGTGAGTTCAAGACCTACCTGGGCTACAAAATGAGCTCAAGCCCAGCCTGAACTACATAGGGAGATCCTGTCTCAAAAAGACAATAAATAAATACACAAATATATACATTTATTTTGAAGAGAATAAAAAATAAAAAGATACAGAATTTCAAAATAAGATGATAGGAAATTAACAATGGTTGTTATGTTGTATATTGTTATCTTTAGAGTGGTTGACTAGATTATCAGATATAAGCATGCAAAAGGATAAAAAAAGATGTGGGATTTTTATACAATGGAGTATTACTGAGCTATAAAGAAAGATAAAGTTGAGGCTTTTAGAGGTAAACGAATGGACCTAGAGACTATACTCATAGGTAAAATAAATAGGACCCACATGTGTAAATATAATATTGTCATCCTAGAGTAGAAAAATGAAAGAATAAATAAGAATCAAAAGGTACAACAGATATTGTGAAAGGGAAAGAAACTGCTCCAAGGGAAAGAACTGGGATGCAGGAAAAGGGAAAAGGAGTGGATGGGTTATTTGTAATCTTCCTCTATTTTAATCCCCTTAAATGTGTGTAACTCTAGTGGTTGTTTCACTGAGGCAAGTATTCTGTTAAGGTAATATGGACAGGTGTAATATGACCTTGGGAACCAAATTGCTTTCACCTAAATCTTGGCATTTTCAGGACCAAACGCTTCCCTGAGGAGGCCCAGAGTGGCAGGGCAGGCCAGCTGCTGTTTGGAGGACTGATGCCAACGTCAGAAGTGCGGAGAACTCAGCGTTTATAAAATTGCCTTAAAATCCTCTTTTATCACGTGTACCTCTCTCCTTCTCCTGAGGTCTCTTTTCCTGCCATTTTTATTTTTTGACTCTTAGCATCTGTTAATCCCTGAATCCCGCACACCTCTCCTTTCTTGGTTTGTCAACTCCTAAACCCTGCCTGATACAGCTTCCTTCAGACAACTGCTCTGGGCAGTTTGTGGGCAGGCTAACAACTAAGCTGCCTTTTCTCTAGCTTCGGTTCTTTCAATCCCAATACACATTTTATCATGTGTCTTTTTTTTCTTGGTGTTAGTAGCAATAATATCATAGCAGCTATGTTTAATAGAAATTAACGCACACTCAAACAGGGAGAGGTCTCTCAGAGTCAGCACAAAGAATAAAGACATCAGAATTGCAGCTGGAGACACATCTGAAAGACACTGGGCTTCAAGATAAGAGTACAATTGTTAGACCTACATGCTTCCCCAAGAGGTGAGCAGTAGCTTGGAATTACACTGTAATTAGTACAACCCAGTGCAGGAAGTTCAGGTTGGCATCAGTCACCCAGGAAGGTGACCAGAACAGCCAGACCCATCCTTTCCCAAAAATGCTTTCGTTCTTCCCATGTAACCTTGATATGTGATCCACTTCCCAATTGGATCAATATTAGCTAAGTGGCTAAACTTGTAATTTTATTGGTTGATTATACTTTGAACCACATTGCATTTACTCTGTGATTTTGTACTCACCTCATAATTTTCCTCGATAAAACACTCAGAGAAATGCGCTTATGCCAACCCATTCTGTCTCTCAGGAGCTATGCCTCAATAAACTTTTCCTACTCTTAGCGTCTTTTGTTGCTTGGAATTCATTCTTGGATTTGGGGGCTCACAAATTTGTCGTGTCTGACATCCAGCAGGTGGAAAGTTATAGCTTTCCTGTGTCAATAATATTCTCAGTCCTTACTTTGATGCTACACAAGATCAGCTTGGATTGCTCTACATTTCATCAGTATTTTTCTCTGTGTATTACCAGGGTAAGCATATAGTTTACCCAGTAAGTGGTTTGTTGGGCACACTTGCTTGAAAAAGTTTAAGCAGGAATGTTGCCGAGATTTTGAAAAGATAACGATACTGTCCTCAAGTCAAACCCAGATAAATCTTTCAATACAAGAATACTGATTGCAGCTCAACAAATAAGTTAGAGGATTAATGCAGACAGATTTGGGATTTAGTCATTGAACTAAAACTGCCTTTAATATGAGAATATTAATTTGTTACGCAATTACCTTATGACTTTAAGTACTGCTGTCTGCTGGTGTTTTGTTTTGTTTGGTAGGAAACATACTGTTGTGGCTTAAATCTTTGCATGTGCCAAGAGAGTCCCAAGCATTACTAAGCTCCTACTATGATTAAGATCGTCTTGTCATAATGGGGCTCATGTTCCATTTACCATAATTTAAATCGTGTACACATAATGCACTTGGTTGAAAATGAGAATGGATGTCTCCAATAAAAACTGCGAAAATGAGAGCATTTTAGCGGTGAGGGTAGCGGACAAAGTCTTCGGGGAAATATGAATGATATCAGAATCAGAAATAGAGATAAACATTGCTTCTTTTCACTAAGAAGGAAGTGTGAAGACTGGCTAACAATTTGGAGAATGTAACCACAGCATAAATCTATCTGCTCGGCCATTTAACGCACTGTCCCTACAAAGAACTTTTACCGATAAATATTAAAAACACAGGGAACTTAAAAGAAAGGTGCATCCAAGACAGGTCCCTGGGAAATAACAAGGAACTATCCTAATAAAGAATAAAAACAGTCAAGGCTTCTCACCCTTTCTAGTCATAAAGGAAACACAAATTGAAACCAGGGTGAGAAAAATCACTCTTCAACCTCCAATTTTTGTTTTACAGCGTGAAAGATAAGCAGCTTATTTCACAATGAAGGGTCAGAGTGAATAGAAACCTCATGTATTTGGGGGTAGGAGTATAAAGTTATCATTTTGGACAGCTGGCAGTTGTCTACCAAAGAATGCTGGCATGCCCTCTAACGGAGCCATGCCACAATGTATTAGAAGTCCACATAGTTGTTCACCACCAGCATGGAAAAGAGTTTTTGATAGGAAGATTGAAAATCATCTGAAATAAGCAAACAATGTTTAGCCAAAGACTCAATAAGGAAACACCAAGGAAATCTCAATAAAGAAGAAATTTGGACTAGAAGTAGGATGGGCAGTGGAATCCCTCATTTGCTCTACTTGGGCTTTGGCTTATGTTAAGAGGTACACACCCTGTTAACGTAACATGAACGCCTTCAGCATCCTAACTTTACCTAATGTGTTCCTGTATTTTCACTGAGATGCTTTCCAAGCTAAGGCAGTGCCCAGCGCAGAATAAATTAAAATAATTTTTCAATTGTGGAAACAACTGTGTGCTATTTTGTCCTCTCCTTTGAGGTTTACTCAAAGGGTCATTTAAAGACTTTCAGAGGAAATTTAGTTATGGGAGATAAAAGCTGTAACTCCACGTCTCTAATGCTTATATTGGTTGATTGGATTTGGCTACTTAGCCCAGCTGGGTGGGTTTTGGAGAATGATAGTTCAAGGTCTTTTATCCCCACATTCAAAGACCCTGTCCACCGGGAGAAAGAGGCACCCTAGGCAGCAAAGTCCTTGACCTCTATTCATTTTGTCTGAGAGACCCAAAGGACAATAATCATCTCTAAAGACTTCTATCATTCTCCAGACTCTAATAAGAAAGCAAGCCCTCTCAAGAGGACAGACTGACACTGATGACTGTTTTTGAATATTAACAACAGGGCTGGGGATATAGCTCAGTGGAATAAGCGCTTGCCTAGCAAGCGCAGGGTCCTGAGTTCGATCCACAGTACCGCAAAAAAAAAAAAAAAAAAAAAAAAAAAATATATATATATATATATATATATATAAACAACAATGCGATAACAAAGATTCTAGTGCAATCTACCACCTTTTGAAATGAGGAATCTATAAACTAAAATAAAAATCATTTTCTAACAGAAACCCTTGCCTGGAGTCTTTGTATTTACTTTGAGGGAAATACTACCAGAAGGGAAAGTGAGGGTCTGCATCTTGTAATGGGCTGGAGATTTCATTCCCAGACTTTAAGGTTTTTCATTTGTACTCTGCTCTGACACGGTAAGTCAAAGATCTTCTATACTCTCTCTTTTAAAAAAGTTTGTACTGGAGATTGTGCCAAGCTCTAGCACTGAGATACATTCTCAGCCTTTACAACATTTTTAAAAGACAGATTCTTGCTCAGTTGCCTAGGCTAGCCTTGACTTATGTTCCTCCTGCCTCAGCCTCCCAAGTCCCTGCAGTTATAAGTATGTGTCATCATGCCCCCGCTTGTTTTAACAATGCATGACCATAAGACCAATGCAGCAGAATTATGTTCATTCCTTTTGGTCATGGCTGTGTTGTTTTAAAGTGCATACAGTTCTGAGGGCATAGAATCCATGACTGAGGTTGTCATGTTCCCTGTAATGATATTAAAAATGATCTTGCAGATGGAATAGGCAAATAGAAAGTGACTCAATTACCTTTTCTTAAAAGTTTCAGATAATTTCCGTTGCCTGTAATGAGAGAGGAACAGCCTTTGGGTTTGTCTTCCGCTACACTGCATAGAAGGCAGATACAGACTTCAACTGTCACACACAGGAAAGGGAAGCCTGGGTTTTTGCTTGTTTATGGGGTTTCTGCGTTTGTTGGTGACCCTGGGCAGTCAGATGGATCCTGACAGAGAGTTAGGTAAGATGCATAGAGGGGAACCTATAACAGAAAATCTCAGTTCACTGCCAATTTTTTACTGCGCTCAAGGTTAGGCATCTTCTCCCCTCCTGTTTCATCCAGCATCTTCTCCGCTCTTCTTTCATCCTGTCCAGATGACCAGAATGCCTTACTGCTCTTCCCCTGGCCTGCAGCAAGAGGGGCAGCTATGCACTGAGGAATCCTTGCTTATCACAAGCTCTAACCGACACAAAGACAGGGTCATCTCTTTTCTGTCTTCTCAAGCCATTTTTGTACCAGCTTGGGAGCCTGCTGTGCTCACTCAAGAAAGCCCAATAGCATGACAAACCAACCTTTTAATGCATTCTTGATGCATGCATTCCCTCCAGGCTTGGCCTCTAAGATGAATGTTGGATGTGTGCATGGGGAATCCATTCCAACACTACTTGATGACTACAGTAGCTCCCAGAAATACCACAGGAGTACACAGTGTCATTGTGCAGAACTTGGAGCAAACCATGCACTCACCCATTGACATCTGAATTACTTAGTTTTTATATACTTAACAATAACGATATATTTTCCTTGCTGCTGTGTCCTTAGATGTAAGTGTCTTGGTTATGTTTCTCTCGTTGCTGAGACAAAATACCCAACACCCAAAATGAAGGAAGGAAAGGTTTATTTAGCTCACAGTTTGTGGAGGTTTCAGTCCATGCTTGGCTGATTCCAAAGCAGAGTGGCACATGGCAGACGGCAACACTGCATGGTGGTGGAACAGCCAAGCAACAAGAGCAAAAGGGAGGAATGACAGAGAAAAACAAGCCTCTTTCCCTCACTTATATTGTTAGCAGGCTACCCCAACCCAGGGGCATGTAGCACTCACATAATCTCCATGCACTCCTCTTGCACAGGCACAGGATGAATACAAAGTAAGCTCCTTGACCCACTGCTGAATCACATAGTTAACCTTCTAAACTTCTCAACCGGACACAATGAACAACATACCAGAAGGTAAGGGCATGTCCTTTTCACCCCAGAATGCAGAACTGCTGAGTCACTTAGCCAAACCTCTAGACTCCCCAAGTTGACACAATCTATCAACCTTAACAGTAAGCTACACGGAATGTTCTTGTAGCTCCGTGGCCTGAAGTGGCTGAGTTGGCTATGAAACCTTACTATTTACTTACAATTCTCTTTTACAGCTTATTACATGGCTACTTCTGCTGTAATCTGAGAGTACATTGCAGGGAAAGAGGGGCAATGGATGTGTGCTCATCGCAGAACAATGCCTTCCACAAATCAAGGCTCACTGGATGCGGAATGAATCAACCTTTGCCGAACTCAAAGATGTGCTGGAAGTTCTGTGCTGCTTATTTTGCACTCAGCATGGAGCAATGCCTGAACAGAGGGTCAAGGATCATGAACTTGCTCTGCTCCTTTCTAACAGATCAAGATCAAAACCAACCATTGTTTTCTTCATTGGTGCTGGTCGAAAGGGAGAAGTTCTGAATGTGGAAAATGTGATAGAAAAATAATTATAATTCTAGCTCTTACAGTAGATGTTTCTTGACTGATGATGGCTTGACTTAATGACTTTTTTCAACAATAATTGTGGGCGTTCAAGAGAAGTGTTCTTTGAATTGTGGTGATTCTTGGGTTAGCCACAGCAGTGTTATACCCTAGAGTGCTAGACAATGGCAGTGAGTTGTTGCCTTCAGTTACTGATATGGCTTTTTTATTTAGCTATCTCCACAGTCATAGTCAGGACTTTTTGGAGGTGGCTGGATTTAGAATGTGTGATGCCAGTATTAAGTGCATGATGCTGGGATTAACGGTGTGAAGATGGGTTTAAGGGTGTCCCACTCTGGGCGTAAGTACTACCTGCCCTAAATGTGAATATGGTGGACAGAATATAAGGAACAGAAAGCGGGTTGTTGCTGTCACTCGCTGCTGCTGATTCTGTTGCTTCTGTTTTGACTGCTTCTAGGCTACTTCACTGCTTTGCAGCCTTCTGCCTCCCATGAACTGTTTTATCTCTGTGATGCCCCTCTTCCATATCATGCTGCCTTGGCCCCAGGCAACTGTGGACTGAAATCTCTACAAACTGTGAGCCAAATAAATCTTTGCTCTTTTAACTTTGAATGTCATGTGTTTTTGCCTCAGCAACAAGAAAAGTAACTAAGTTAGGTTACCTACATGATTGTAATGGTAAACATCTTTTACTATACAGTGTACTGGATACAAGCATACAATAAATTACACAATGCACTCAATAGTATATTACGATATGAATATATATGTATTACTAACTAGGATTTGTTTTAGATAGTCTTGCCTAAATTTAGCTAATGTTTAAGTGTTCTGAGCACATTTAAGATAGGCCAAGATATGGTGCTGTCAGTTAAGGGAATGAAGCACAGTTTTAACTTGCAATATTTTCAACTTTCAGTGGGTTTGTCAAAATGCAGCTCTTTCACAAAGCAAGGGGTACCATATTCATAGGTGCCAGCCACTCTTCCCTGCTCGCTGATGCAACTACCAAAAAAAAAATCTCAACAACACTATAAAGCTTTTGATATGTTAATTCCACTAAAAATGAAGGATCAGAGGTCAGCAGGCTAAGAGTGTATGTGGGTAAACAGTGGGGGGGGGGCAGAGTCAGGTGCCCAGGAGTGTAGTTTTAGGTTTCAAATCTACACTGAGTGTGTGCACTGTTCACCAGTGAATAAAATGAGACACACCACCTACCAAACAGAATCGCCAGGGATTTTCACCCTTGCTATTCACATCCTGGTGAATTCTCCTCGCTCCACCATGGCAACACCTGAGACTTGCTTCTAAGTGGTGCAGCATGGCAGGGAAGCTGTGATGCCCCTTTATAATTATGGTGCGTAAGACTGTAACATCTGCCTTGCTAGTTGAACCTGAAGACCTAGTTGACCTTGAGGACATAGCTGCCATGTTGCAGAACTCACAAGACAAGGAAGGTTATGTTCAGCCAGCACACAGCAAGAGACTGAGTTCTTCAACTCACGGGGAATTGACTCTTGCCTGTAGCTGCGGAAGGTTGGAAGTGGGTCCTGTCCAGCTGAGCTTTGGATTTGACCATGGCCCTGGGTATCACCCCTTTGCAGCCTTTGGAGACCTTGGCAAGTATAAGTGAATGCTTTTTCCTCCGTTTTTACTAGTAAATGCATATAGGGCATAATGTTTCCATTCCTCGTGGGGAATTGGTACATGTACATATTATATGTTAACTCCTTTTTTTATCCCCTCTCCCTTTTCTCCTTCCCTCCTCTATCTCTTAAATCCCCTCTTTATGAGTGCACGTTTGCAGTACATAATGCTGCATCACTTGTGGAGCTGGTGTGTGCACATAACACATCTCAAATCCTGTGCCATCCCTTTTCTCCCCTCTCCTCCCCTTTCTCTGTCTCTTAATCCCCTTTTCCTATGAGAAAGACCTATCGCTCTATTTCTTATAATCTGTCTTTTATTTATACTCAAATTTTCTCATTTAAGAGGAAACGATGCAATTTGAAAATTGTGTTTTTGATTTATTTCACTTAACATTATGTTCTCAAGGTGCATCCTTTTCCTATGATTGTCGGAAGTTTATCCTATTTCATGGCACAGTAGCACTGCCTTGTATATAAATAGCATACTTTCTCTGTCCATTAATCTGTTCATGAGTGTATAGACTGCTTTGAAGATTTAGTTGTTATGAGTTGTGTTCTATAAGCATGGATATCCAAACATCACTGTAATATGACATCTTTAAGTCTTTCCTCTTTTAGGAAGAAATCCAGATGAGGAATAGCCAAGTCAAATGAAATTTACTGCTTTAATTCTTTGACGAGTCTCAATACTGATATACATAGAGGTTCTACTAGTGTACATTCCAATCAACAGTGGAGGGAGGTTGCACTTTTTCTCCTGCGGCCTTTCCAGACCAAAGCAAGAAAACCCAATATAGACTTTCTGAGATGATGGACTCAGAAAGACTGAAAGAAAGGAAGATTGTCAGTGACATCAGTCTTTGAGTGATGATGTTAAAGTGATTGATCCTCTTGATGTTTCATAAGGTAAACGTTACTGCATACTATTTCCTTGTAAGATTCTTTCCTTGTAAGATTTTTTTATGTGTGTGTCTCAAAGTGAAAGGAAAAAACTACAGCTGCCAATGAAGACTCTGAAAGACAAGTATTGTACATTTTCTCTCATCTGCGAAGTCTAGAGAAAAAAGATGACATGAAAGTGAAAGGGGAATTGTTGGAAAAGTGAGGGGGATCAGAGGGAGAAGGTAGGGATATAGAGGGTAATGAGGAAGTACATAAGACCAAATACTATCTTCAGGGAAACAAATGTCTCAGTGAAACTCTAATATGCACTAATTTTAAAAGCTGCCAAAGAACAACCTGGTAGGACTTTGTGTGTTCTGCTAAGGTTGTTCTAGAAACTTAGGAGGAGTATCTAGTGTTTGCAGCTGGAAGGGATGGGCTTTTTGACTTTCTGAAGGTTATTACAGAATAGAAATGTGAGTCCTCTTGTTTTCACAGGGGAAAGTACCACTGAATAAAATACTACATTTTAAAATTTCTTCACTTGGCCTTGCATGGCATCTTTTATTTCCTTTTTGATGTTGTAAGTAAAGTTCTAAACTATGAAAGCGGAGACTTAACATTTAGCTTTAAAGGGTGTAACAGAAACTTTAAATGCAAATATGAGAGGATTTATCTTCTGTATGTGGCCACTGAGATCCTCCAATTCCTATTTTTTAACTTTTTTTTTTTTTTTTTTTTTTCGGTACTGGGGATTGAACTCAGGACCCTGCGCCTGCTAGGCAGGCGCTTATTCCACTGAACTATATCCCCAGCCCCTAACTTTCTTTTTTCTTAACCAGATTTTATTGGTACATTTTAGGTATACATAATAACATGGGCATCCGTATGAGTTTTGTTCTCACTACAATGATGAAAAGAAATTAATTTTTAATTTGCTTATTTTTAAAAAAATGAGTATGAACTTACTATACATAATATATGCATGGGTATAAGCTTGCATATACATAATATATGCATTCATCATGGAGATAGGTATTGTTACAGCTTAATGCTTTTTCCTTCCACTATATGACCAATTTACTCATTGTACCCGTAGCTAGTGAGGAACAAGGAAGGAATGGGTGGGAAAGGAATTTTGAGTTCCCCTGTGTTTGCTCTCTGTGTTGTCGTTTCTCATGGTTGTCCAGTAAAGGGATGGTTGGCCAATCCAGCAGTGTCACAAAAGAAGAATAGAACAAGGTTTCTCCTTTGTCTGTATTCCTTTGAATATCTTTGCCTCTGTCTGCATTTGGAGCATGCTGTGGCACCAGTGGAAAATAGGAGTATTTGTATCCCTGAGTGAGCAGTAGGGGGTGCACCTGTTTGTTCTGTCCTCATGCAGAGTGTCCCAAGTCTCCTAGGCACAGCAGGTCTGCTGGAGCCATGCTGATGGGACTCTGGTTTCACTTGCTGTGTGACAGGAAGTAAGCAGCAGGGGGCCATTCACACTGCATGCAGTTCTGCTCTGGTACATGCGCTATTATCTCCTTGAATTGTGCCCATAGGACACAAGTTCAAAGATAAAACAGTACTAAGAATGTCAGTAGAATGCCAGAATGTTAAGCCAATCAGAGGGTCCTTCATGACTGCTGTAGGAGACCAGAGTATGTCATCAAAAAATAAGATCTTAGGACAGTAGTCTATGCCATCCTAGCCCATGGGGTACCAGAATATACTACTCAAAATATGACTGTAGAAATCAGAATAAGCTTCACAAAATAGACTGCAAGAGGCAGGAAAATGCCACCAAAAAATATGTCCATAGGGCACCAAGATATACTAGTCCCAACATGATTTAAGTCTGCATAAAAAGTAGTATGTTTACATGCATTTTTTTCTAGTCACTTACCTGAAACTTGCCTCCTGTATACCTTCTTCCTTCATTTTGGCTAAAGATGGGATATTAGCTTTCCAATCAGTGGACCAAAATACCAGAAACCCACAATTTAAAGGAGGAGGGGTGAACTTCAGCTCACAGTTTCAGTGGGTTCAGTGCATGGTCAGCTCCAAGGCAGGAACATCCTGGAGAAAAGATGCTTAACTCATGGTGGCCAGGAGACAGAGAGCAAAGGAAGCAGTGAAGAGTGAGTGATTTGCTCTTTCCAACCAAGTCCCACCTGCAGACATGATACTTTTGAGGCAATATTTTGGAACTAAACCATAACAATACATGTATGTATACATACACAAGATACATGCACATGCACAAGATAGCTAAGATAATTGTACTACCAATGTTTGTTGAAAGGAACAGTTAATGCTTAATTGTTTGACCAATTTGGCATGCTATATCTGATACACTACTTTCAAGATAACAATATGCAATGTAGCAACCATTTTTAATTTCCAATCATCTTGTTTTGAAATTCTTTATTGTTTTTTAATTCACTTTAAAATTTAAAAAATCACAAATATCACAGATGGTATTTAAACATAAGTTCTAGCCACCAGTCTATGTTTCTTCATCTCTGAGTTTTTCCCAAGTATAAAGGAGATCTAAAATAATGTCCCCTTGTACACAGTTCTAGTTTATGAGGCTTTATTTACCTATGGCTGACAATGAACTAGAAATACTAAATGGGAAAATCAGGAAATATACAATTAATGAATTCTATTACAGTATAGTGTAATATTTATTTCACTTGATTATTAGTGTTGTATGTCTCTTACCACTCCTAACTTATGAATTAAACTTTATAGGTATTTATGTTTAGTAAATCTATGGTTTAATACTATTGGGAGTTTCAACTGTGGTCTTTCTTCTCAGCAGTGCTTCTGCTGTGACGAATGCACTATAGATGTGGAATCAACAAATATTTGTGATGATGTGAAAATCATTTGTTATAATGGTGGAGGGGTGGAGGGTACATGAGAGAAGCATGATCTTCTTTGATTCTAATGTTCTGGTTACAGTTCTCAGGACCTGAGTTTGGAGAACACTATCTTGAGTACAGAGACTGGCATAAATGATAGGATCTCAAATCACAGGTGAAATCTGTCCTGATGGCTCCTATTCACTCCCTCAGAAAATAATTCTGAAATAAATTCCTTATCTGGGATCTCTGTAGAGTCATAGCCTGAGGGTGCAGGGGCCATCTTTCTGATTGCCACATGGGATGTTTGTCTGCAGGGAATGTCTCAAACACTTGGAAAAAAGGTAGAAACAAAGACATTAACTGCTATAGGAGGATAGAAAAAGCAGTGTAAAATAAGGCCAAAAATAATGGTCCCTACACTCAGCCTCATTCCACCTCACTGAAAGAGACTAGATATTGAATTAAAGAATAGCTTCATTTCCTTGGAATTGACATTAACTTGGGTTGGTAGAGTCAAAAGAAATATTTTCCTTGGTTCAATTCATTCTCTCTCTCTCTCTCTCTCTCTCTCTCACACACACACACACACACACACACACACACACACACACACCCTCTCTGTTTCTGTCTCTCTCTGTTTCTCTGTGTCTCTCTGTCTCGCTCTCTGCACTGGGGATTGAACCCAGGGCATTTGTACAGAGCAATACCTTTAGTCCTTTTTCAGTTTTTTGTTTTGAAATAGGTTCTCCTTAAGTCTTTAAGCTGCCAAGGCTGGATGCAAACCTGTAATCATCCTGCCTCAGCAGTCAAGAGTGGTGGGATGACACTTGCCTGCCACCTAATTATGTTTTTAATGATCATCTCAGTGGTTGGCACATGTGGATTAATTTTGGAAAACATGAAGGCACTGTGCTCAGTGTTGGAAGATTGCTCAGGAAGATGTAAACGATCCAAGGCCCAAGATCACCCACCAAGTAAATTTGAAAGCAAGAGAATTAATTTCCCTTGTTAAAAATAAAGAGGGACTTCATACAGCCACTATGAATAATATTTTAAAAATTTGAAGTAGAAATATCATGTGATCCAGTAATCCCACTCCTGGGTGATTATCTAAAGAGAATGAAATCAGTATGTCAAAGAGTTGTCTGCAATTCTGTGTTTATTATAGCACTAGGCACAATACTCAAGAGATGGAAATAACCTAAATGTCCATCAACTGGTGACTACATGAAGAAAGAAAATGTGCTTTTTGTACACAGTAGAATAGTACTCAGTCTTAAAACAAAGAGGGGAATCTTGTTATTTGCAGCAGCATGGGTGGACCTACAGGTGACACAAACAAGGCATGCAAAGACTGACCTCATAGGATTTCATTAATCTGTGGAATCATAAAAGTAGAAAGTAGGAGAGTGGTTGTCTAAGAGAGACTGGGGAGGGCAGGGAGGAGAGGCTATGGAGAGAGACTGGTTAATGGGTACAAGCCACAGTTAGACAGGAGAGACAAGCTTTGATGTATTATTACACACAAGAGTTAACAAAATCATACCATGTAGTTCAAACTAGCTAGAAGGGATGTTGAGTGTGCTTACTACAAAGAAATGGCAAATACTAACATAATGGAAAAGTTAAACCATCCTAATTTGATAACTGCACATTGTATACATCCATCAAAACATCACAGTGTCCCCCATCAACATGTACAATGATGTGTCAGTTAGAAGTTTTAAAATAAAAGGGCAAGCTTATGCCTCCTCCTTTCTTAGGCCATTCAGCTCAGAAATCTTTTATGTTCTTTGAAACATAACTGCCTTTGAAATATATGTAAGTCTTTTTGAAAGTTAAAGAAGTCTTTTGCCAGATTTAGGACCAAGAATGTCTTCCCAAATGTCTAGGACAATCCCTTTGAAATGTCAACTTCAAGGGAGACAGAATCCTTAGTTTACAGTCTACATGGAAGCCTACTTTTGCAGGATTTGGCTCCAACTTGCAAAATTTCTTGCAAAGGTTAATTTTGATTGTCAACTGGACTGGATTGAGAAACATCTAGTTAATTCATAAAACAAGCATATTTCGGGGGGGGGGTGTCTCTGAGAGTGTTTCCATAGGCACTAGCATGTGGGATGGGAAAACGGAGGTTTGACCCATACTTGGTCAAAGGAACCAGACTGAACAAAATTAGGAGGAGAATGTCCACTAGCACAGGCTCTTGGGTTCTTCGCTTTTCTCTCTGCTTCTTGGTTACTATGATTGAGCAACTTTCCTCTTCCAACATAACCTTTCTGCCTTGGAAACACTCACCATGAACTGAACCCTCTGAAACCATGTCAAAATAAATTGTATTTTTTTTAAAGCTGTTTTTCTTGGGTGTTTTGTCAAAGCCACATAAGTCTAACACACCACCTGTGTTACAAGTAAGAGACTTTATTTTCTCTTTGCTAAGAGGAATTAACTAACACAGACAGCTGCTCCAATTACTATGTGAATTTAGTGACAGTATGTCACAAATGAGGTCACCACATCCTCTTAGTTGAGGGTGGTGTATTAGCTTTTGTACTATGCAGATGCTGTACTTGTACTCTCCACTTAAAGGAGGAAAGCTTTAATTTACCTTTTGCTCTCAGGAGATTCATGATTGGCAGGCTATAAACAAACCTCACAGCAGAAGACCATGAGGGATCAAAGTTGATTAGGTCATGGTGGTCAGGGAGTATAAAAGTTAGGAAACAGTGCCAGAGAGTAATGGACCTGGGACTACATATAGTACCCGAGACTGACCTCCCATGACTTATCCATACACAGTCATTAGTGTGCTTTACTATTCTGCCAGGCATGTCTTAACCCAGCGATGGTGATATATTGGTATCAGCCATCACAAGTATGATTCATGTTGAGAATATGCAACATGCATGAGTGGGTTGAATCTGTCTGCTTGCCTTGGATTTTAGTCTTCCCAGCATCTCAGCAGGTTTCCTGTGATGAGCATTGTATTCTGACTTAATGCTTATGTAGTCGTGATTTGACGATCTGGCCAGAGATTTACCCTCCAAAACTGGAGAGATAAAGTTCAATATTCTCACTGCTGCTCATCCTAAAGCAATCTAATGGGTTTTGTGAGACTGCATTTAACCTCAGCAGGTAGCCAGACGTCCACTGCTCACATTTGTTCTTTTTATGAATACTGTCAATCACATCTGCAAGGCTTCACCTAAGGCTTCACGATAAAGATGAATCATACTAAAAGGGAGGAATAGCCAGACCACAGGTAAACATAGGATTCTAATCCACACATCTGCAAAATATGGGCCAGGCATGGACAGGGTTTGGTTAATAATTGCCAGCCACTCTAATGCTTGTCCCTGCCTTCCAACTCAGGAGCAGGCAGGGAATCTCAAATATGATCCCTAAACATTTCCTATTGGATACCTGCTTATAGTTCATATACACGGCTTTTCCTTAAGCCAAGAACTTCCACTGGGTTCACACCAGACATCGTTCCCTGCTTCACCAGGAACCTTTGGACGTCCTCTTCTTAGCTCTGAATCTCTGTCAGCAAAATGGGGGTGGTTGACTCTTGCCCAAGGTGCCTTGGTCTTAGAGCCAGAAGCATACTTTATCTGCTATGCTTTGCATGTGGAAATGTTCCTAAGAACTCTGGGTCTCTGGTGTAGTAAAATTCGAAGGTGGGGCTTTTGCCAGATGATTGTGTCAGAAAGGAAAACATTAGCTGAAGGAACTAGGTCATTAGTGACATGACTCTGAAGGTGATACTTGGTTACAACTGATACCTAAAGGATTCATTCATTCACTTAGAGGTGGAACTGTGGGGAGGTGAATGGATCACGGTTGGATAATATGAATCAGGGGATTAGGCTAGTGATGAGTTTAGAGCTGGATGTGATGGCAGTAGGTGAACCCTGGTGGGAAGAGGTGGATCACTGTGGGCCTGGCCCGGAATGCGACGTCGCCTTCCTCTTCCTTTAAGCTCCACTCTGCTTCCTGCTGCTTTGTGATGAACTGTTTCTCCTTTGCGATGCTCCTCTGCCACGCTGCCCCGCCTTGGATCCAACGGACAATGGACTGAAGCGTCTATAAACTGTAAGATGAAATAAACCTTTGAATTGTTTTTTGTTGCTGTTGTGGGGGTATTTTGGCAAAGCAATGGAAAGCTGATTAACACATTATGGTTGCGTTTTTCTTCTGAAATAATGCTGGCCTTTGCATCAAGC
The DNA here is from genome assembly GCA_004027595.1 of Dinomys branickii. Classification (NCBI taxonomy): domain Eukaryota; kingdom Metazoa; phylum Chordata; class Mammalia; order Rodentia; family Dinomyidae; genus Dinomys; species Dinomys branickii. The sequence goes on along the minus strand of PVLD010006961.1, from coordinate 28,979 downwards.
TTGAATTCTTTATGCTTCAAGATACTTTCTGAGAAATTTTTTAAAAATAGAGGGGTTGCAAGAAATAAACAACCTTCATTTTCTTGCAGAGGGTGTAAGGATAACAGTAATCCACTTTCAGATTCTGTACAAAGTGTCCATTTTGCTGCATATGTGGATTTTAGAACCTCTAAATACCCAGCTGTGCATGTAAACGCATGTCTGAGAAGACCGGGATCGTGTGGGTTTGGATCCTTCCTTTTCCTTCTAACCTGAAGAGTCCTGCTGCATTGGTCAGCTTTCTGTTTCTGAGAAAAACTACGTGTTATCCACAACATGAAGGAGGAGAATGGTTCCTGGTTTCAGAGGTGTCAATCCACGGTAAATGGGCTCCAAAACAGAAGCATCCCGGCAGAAGGACGTGATGGAGAAAATCTATTAAACTCATGGTACCTGGGAAACAGAGCGAGCTAACACAGCCTGAGGCCAGAGACCAGAAGTAGTCAGCCAGGACATGTTGCCTCATGTCCCTCTTGGTGCCACTTCCTAATAGTTCATTCTGCTGTGAACTCAGCAGTGGGTCAATGCATTGATGGTTAGTGTCCTCACAGCCCAGGCACCTCTCTAGGACTCTCTGAACCCAGTCAGGTATTTGAACATTAAACAGCTCACCTGCCAACCTTAAGATAATCTCTTTAAATTTTTAATGCATTGTTATGCCTTTTCTTTCTAGGGTGTCTGCCTAAAACGTCATGGGTTTGGAAAATGACAGCTGTGCTGTCTTCCTCAGTGGGTCAGTCCACCAGTGAGGCTGTAGCTGACTTGCTGACAGGAAGTTCAGCCTGGTTAGAGGCGGGTCACTGCAGGTGGGACCTAGTGTAACTCCCTCCCAACTCTTCCCATCTGCCTTTGCTTCTCAGCCACCATGTTGTGAGCAGCTTTCCCCTTGGCATCTATGAGAAAGACAGTTTGCTCTGGTCTGCCCTTCTGCGGTCCTGTTCCTGCTCTGGAGCCAGGCTGTTATGGATTAAATTGTACTCCTAAATAAACCTCTCCTTTAAGCTTGAGGAGTTGGGGCATTATTTCTCAGCCACGAGAAAGGGGCTACGGGGTGCGATATTCCTTTGGTAGTGCACCCTCTCCGAAGTTCGCCCTGATTTTGTCAGCTGCATGATGCACAGGAGTGACGTTGAGATGTTTGACACTAGCTAAGGCAATGTTGGCCTCTGCAGGAAGCTTGGAGGCAACAGTCATGGGAGACACACCCCTCTAATCAACACATCAGTTCCTGTCATTTCCTGCAAGTACTACTTAGCTTCTAAAAACAGAAGCTAACTGGTGAAGACCTAATGCTGTCTTTACCAACCTGTCACTTGTGTAGAGTAAATTTTGTTAAAAGCAACTTGACTTTGAGGTTGTAATTTGAAAGTACAGTTTAGAGACTCCAAGCTAGGGCTCTGAACACAGGCTGAACTCTCTTATTTGACCTGTACTTAAAAATGGAGGCCACTGTATTACATGAGCAATTTATTCCCCCTAATAATAAGGTGTAGTTTATTAATCTGTGTGCCCTAAAGTTTCACTTCATTTGCTTTTACAATGAACTGTACTTTTACTGATCACAGTGAAGAAAAGGCAACAGTGGAAATCTTCTCATGCACAGCGCTAGATTTAATTTTCTTTCCTTATATTATTTCTCCTCTGTAGAGCTGAGAGTTGTAAGCTCTGTATTTATTCTTTTAATATGCACAACTGGCTCAGTAAAGTCGAACTTGCATCCAAGTTCACTCTTTTCCCATGGGAATCTTCAGCTGTTCCAGCTCCATCTATTGAAAATGCAATCATTTCTCTGCATGAGTTGCAATAGCACTTTGGCCCTAAGTCAATGGTGAGATTTTCCTGGACTCTCCACGTTGTTCTATTTGTCTGTTCTTGAGCCAGGGCCACATTAGCTTAATTGCCATCGTGTCACATTGAGAGGCTGACCGTGGAAGGGACAAAGTCCATGTATGAAACTAGAACTCTGACCAGCCCCAAGCCAAATCACAGCCCCACACTGATGGACCCAACGTGGTCAGAATTGGGTCAGAGTATACAAATCTCCCGCATTCTTAGTCCTTCTCCAACTAAGAACCGGCCAGGAAAAGAATAAAATGCTCCTCACACAAACCATCGAAGCTGCATTGGTTCTGCTTAGCCACTTCTGGCTTCCTTCCAACAAGGACTCCCAACTTTTATGTCTGAAGATTTCTTTTGTTTAAACCAAGTAGCTTTACAAGTCACTAGTCTGCCTGTGAGTCTCAGGGAACCTCCATGGCTCTACCACAGCCCTTGCTCACGAGGTTGCTTTTGCTGATGCTCGCCACGGTACACCTCAAAGAGTGACCACGGAAGAGACTCAGCTTTGCTTATTTTCAAGAACATCTTCATTGTGCTGAGTTCTTCAGATTTCCATATTTTAAGAAATGACCTCCCCATTTCCGTGACAGTTTGCTTTTTTTGTGTGTCTGTTGACCACGACTCAATTTTCTTATTGGAATATGTGAAGGCAGAAGAAATATTAGGCTTCCAATGCATGCAAGTGATGCTTATGTCCATTTATATGTCTTTTAAAATTTCACACACACATATATGTGCACATGATCAAATAGAAGCTACATAAGTAGAAAAATATATGTATATACAAGATAGTTAAGATTGTTATACAGCTAATATCTCTTAGTTCATTGAAAAGAAAGTCTGGTGTTAATATTGTATAGACATGTTAGCATACATGTATCTTCTCCCCTGAGTAACTACTAGGGAGACGACAATATTGAATGAATTCACCATTGTAGCTGTCCTAATAATTTGGTTTGAAACTTGGTTTTATTGCTATGTTCATCTTTTCTTAAAAGTTAAGAACAACTAAGATGGGGGAAAGAAGAAAAGGAAGGGAAATATATATATATATATATATATATATATATATATATATATATATGATAGCTAAGATAATTGTACCACTAGTTTCTAGTGATTTATTAGTGATTTATTGCAAGGAACAGCTTGATGAATCTTGCATTCTTACATCTGGTAATCTGAGCCAGATCATTGACGATAATAATATGTAATATAACAACCATTGGTAATTTCCTACCAACTTACCTTGAAATTCTACAGCATTTCTATTGTTTTTGTGGTGTTTGATTTTAGCTTTGTTGCCGTTATTTTGTTTTTTTTTCCCCTTTAAAAGACAAGAAACCGGGCTGGGGATATAGCTCAGTGGAATAAGCGCCTGCCTAGCAAGTGCAGGGTCATGAGTTCGATCCCCAGTACCGCAAAAAAAAAAAAAAAAAAAAGAAAAGAATAAAAGACAAGAAACTTTAGGATTAAGCCCCACTCATACTCAAAGAAATAATTAATCAAATCATTGTGTGATTTCTTGAGAATCTTCTAAGAGGTACAGTACAAGCCTATCAATGTGTAATTTATGTCCACATAATGGTACATGTGTCTATAACAACATGTGTGTTTGTGTGGGAGATCGTGTGGCTCATTTCTAATCTTGCCATGCTTATATTATGATGCTTGTCCTGTGAAAGAGTCTATACTGTGCGGAGAATAGAAGATCATCCCTTCATTTATTCCTTCTATGCAGAGTAATGAAACAAACCCTATTCTTTAGGCTGTATATTTTCTTTTTTTATTTTAAAGAGAATAAAAAATAAAAATGATATAGAATTTCAAAACAAGATGATAGGTGACCAACAAAGGTTGTTATATTGCATGTTATTATCTTTTGAAGCAGTTGTTCAGATTATATATTTCCCTTCCTTCTTTCTTTCTTTTCTTCTTTCTCTCACCCCAGTAGTTCTTTCCTTTTGAGCAGTTTCTTTCCCTTTTACAGTATCTGTTGTACCTTTCACTTCTTTTCATTGGGCTTCCTTTGTTATGCATCGGACACATATTTAAGATTCAGTAAGACGGGGTTAAACTATACAAACTTTATAACTATATAAACTATTTAACTATATAAACTTTCACAAGTGACAAAATCAGCATTGCGAATGGTGGGCAAGATGTCAGTTCCCTAAATAAATCGTGACACTCAAAATATGCTTATCTGTAGGACCATCATCCAATAATTCAGAATGGAAACAAGATTTGTTTAATGAAATCAACTGTGATGATGAAAAAAGTTTGTTACCTGGAGGCCCATGTTCTTTTGGTTGAAGTGACACTCTGGGACTATTTAAAATTATGTACATATAGGTTCAAAAATGTTGTAAATATGGGATATATCCTACCAGATTAATAAGTATGTAACTGTGGCTGAGATTTGAAGGAGTTAAATATTAAAGGATTTGATGTCTTTTTCTAATATCTGAGAGTAAACTGACTTTCCTGTTATACTTCCTAAAAATATTTGTACAGGTGTTCTTACAGACAAGAAAGCTAATTGTGTTCTTTCTTTTAAAAGTCTCTCTCCTATATATTTCTCTGCACAGATTTTCTTCCTATCTGGATTTGCCTGTCTAGCAGAGACATTATTGGCCTTCTGTTACTTAAAATGACCTTGTGAAGAAGAGAAAGAAATGATTACTGACAACTCTTACAACAATGATCTCCACATTGCAAATTCTATGCATGAAAATAAATTCCCAGAGGATGAATTCTAAGTGAACCCCTGAACTCTGGTAATAAAAATTTGGAAGAAATTGTGGCTTTGATTTCCTTGGGATTTTGTTTTTAATTCTGAAGCAACAATCAACTTGCCCACCACGATGACCTTAAGTGATAAAAAATTAATTGTTCACTACTAAGGATATTTCTTATTGGGTAGCAGCAGGACAGAACTGATGGGGAGTTCCTTGACTCTCAGGCAGAGCTCTGTTGAAGACGTGGCTAGTCTCAGATACACATCATTTGCCTCAAGAAGAGATTTAATTATATTTCTCCAAGTAAAGTGTCTGGCATAGAATTTCACACGATGTCTGTCTGAAAAATACTGAGTAGCTGTTTTCAGGGAATTATAATAAATGAATGAAGGTTAATCCATAGCCATCTCTCATCTTGCACAAATCTATCTAAAACTATATCTCTATCTATCTATCTATCTATCTATCTATCTATCTATCCATCCATCCATCCATCCATCTATTCATCCATCTATCTGTCTGTCTGTCCATCCGTCCATCTGTCTGTCTATCTACCCATCCATCCAGCCAACCATCCATGTATCCATCCATCTGTCTATCTATCCATCCATCCATCTAATCTATCTATCTGTCTCCCACTATCTCTCACCTGTCTCATCTAATTATCATCTATCTATATCCATCTGGACCCTAGACTTGGTACCACCTTAGACACATGTATTTTCAAATTATTACTGTACATCAGGTATTCAAAAACCGTGTGTGGAATTGTTTTGCGTAGTTTCAGCTGTACACGAGTGCCCTCATGTTTTGCACATCTTTCTGCCACTCACTATTCTTCTTGACTCCAAACCATGTGTCTTGGTTACTTTTTTCTCATTGTTGAGGCAAAATACCCAATGATAAAAATGATGCAAGGAAAGGTTTATTTAGCTTACAGTTTATGGAGGTCTCAGTCCATACGTGGCTTGGTCTGAGGCAGAGTGGCACATGGCAGAGGGCAAATGTTCATGGCAGCAGAGTACAGCAAAAACAATCAGCAAAAGGGAGGAATGGTGGCATGTAGCCTCTTTCTACCTCCCTTACATTGTAAACAGCCTACCCCCACCCAGGGGCCGTGTAGCTCTCACATAATCTCCATGCCCTCCTCTTCCACAGGCTCAGGATGTATACAAAGTAAGCACCCTGGCTTCCTGCTGAGTCACTCAGCCAAACCTCTGGACTCCCCAGGTTGACACAATGTATCAACCATAACACCATGCTAGATATTTTTGCGAATTGATATGTCTATGGGTGCTTTTGATGTGGCCAGCAGAGACAGAGTGACAGTGGTGAACCATAGTCTATTACGTATTTCAAAATTTTTCAGAATACGTCTTGAATGTTTTTACCACAAGGTAATGATCACTATATGAGATGGATAGATAAATGCTCTGATAATTACATATTGTATACATGTACAGAGGCATCACACCAGTACGCTATGAATACATATGATTACATATCAACTGGAAACAAAAATAAACTTATTTTAGATGACTTTTCAATCTATTATGCTAGCCTTTTGTTATATGAATACACTGTACAGTATTATATTCTCTGTTGATGAAAAATTAAATTCTTTCCCTTTTCCTGTTACAGGAAGTATCTGAAGATGACTTTCTGTATGTGTCATCTTGAATACAACTATAAATGCAGCTTTAGCATATAATTAGGAACTGCACTGCTGCCACAGGGAACAGGTACACTTCTGTATTGGTCTTTAGTGAAGATCTGAAGCCAATTTAAACCCCACAGAATGGAGTTGCAAAGACTTTCTAAAATTTGTCAATCTGATTGTGATGAAATAATACCTTATTGTGGTTTTAGTTTGCATTTCTTGGGCTACTGGCAGTAAAATACCTTTTTATATGTTTATTAGCCATTTAAGTGTTCCCTTAGAGAACATTTTGCTTATATTCTTTGGCTCTTTTTCCTAATAGGCTTATGGAAAGTTACAAAGACCAACATATGCATGTATTAGTAATACAAAATCTTTTGTATTGTGGATACAAATTTACATATATTTCCCTTTAGAAATTTAAAGGTGTTTTCTCCTAATCAGGTACCATGGGTTCTATTTTCTTTCAAAATGCATTGTTTCAAACCTCACTGGGCTTCAGAGTTCTAATAGTTATCTTATCAGATAGTCAGGATGCAAGGAGTGTGATCATAGTGGAAGAATAAAAAATAAAATCCACATCACATAATCCACATAACATGCTTGGGCTTGATTACTGATAAAAAAATATATAATTACTGTAATTTTAAATGTCTTTAACATCTGCAGCAGAGGCAGACACCGTGGTAAAATAAAGTTCCCTTTGTTGAAAATCTGTTGATATGAACTCCCTGTTATTATGCTTGCAGCAAGAGTTCCATCCATAGGAGTGGCTACTTCTGCTAATTCCTAATGCAAATCCTTCCTGTTTAAAGGTTTAGGGTGCTTATGCTGAAGTGTAATCAAGATCTTCTTTCAGACTGTTTTAAATTCTGAACAAAGTTATCATAGCATAATGAGCATTCTGCTTCAGAGTTGGACACTAGCCCCCTAGAAGAGAAGCTCACTTGCTTTCTCGTGGCTATTACAGAAAGTGACATTTTGGTTCATCAATTATTCAGTGCCATCAGTTTTGAATCAGTTCAGCTGCGCAGGACCAATGTTGGGTAAATAGATAAAAATTGTATTTTTGAGGCAGCTCTGACCACACTGATTCAGGAGCAGAGTTGAAAGTAGTGATCAATAGCATCTGTGCCCTTTGTGCCATCTCAATATCTTGGCAGAACAGACATAGGTATCATGTGACCAGAGCACACTTGAGCTCATTATGTTGCGCTTAGATAACTCCCACAATGCCTTGTAAGAGGACCTCATTTCATTTCCTATGATAGCATGTTATGTGTCAACTTCACAGGCTCAGGAGATGCCTGGGTATGTGGTGGCAACTGTAGGCCTGAGTGACTCTGTGGAGGGGTTTTAGAATGAGGTTAGCATTGGAATATGTGGACTCTGTAAAACACGGGGCCCTTTCCAAGATGGGTGGGTGACCATCACCCAGTTCCTGAAGGGTCTGAATAGAACAGAGCCAAAGGAAGAAGAAAAAAGAACTCATTTCTCCCTCCCTCCCTCTCTCCTTCTCCCCTTCTCATACACACACACACACACACACACACACACACACACACACACACACATACACACCTCTTATTGTTCCTGTTTCTCTAGAAACACCTGAGCCCTACATGGGCTGCAGCCAATCTGGAAAACCTGAGAGAGTATGTGGCATCACAGACCTACCAGCTTTACATGTATCCTTTAACTCTTCTACTGTGGATATTTGTTGTATTAGCACCAGACATTGGTGTAAGTCCATGGTGTCTAGGCATATGAACCCATAGTTGTTATAGGTGATAAGAAGACCCTCTCCTCCTTCTCAGCTTCTCAGGCAGCTAGAGAGCTTTGCAACCCTGTCCACTCTCATCCGTGTACTGATGACGTTTTCTACACTTCCAGCCTGGTAGAGTTGCAAGATGAAGATGCAGAGTGGGAAAAGGATATGAACTCTCACTTCTCTAGACTCCAGTACTCCAAGGACAGATAGGTCCCTTAACAATGGTGCTATGGCAAAGCGCTGAGAAAGTTAGTGGTTGGCACACAGAACTGGAGGCTAGGGAGAAGAATTTCCTGAGAATTTGACAGAGCAGCTGCAACTTTGGTTTTAGCGGTCACTCAAGATTTGTTGAGTTGAAAACCCGTTTACCTATGGACTCTGAAACGACTCCTTCAGTGGCAAATTAAGGATTTCAAAACAAAGAAAGGCGCTAGAATTCCATCACCATCTCAAATATATTTCTAGAAAGGAAAATAATGTGATTGATGGTGATCATTCTCTCAGCAATCATCCTCAAAGAAAATTGCCTTATCACAAAACGTCCTTTTAAAAACAGCTTCTGCCAGCCATGTGTGGCTTATAGAATCTGGAGTTTATAGGGGGGAAATTGGTTGATCAAAAAAGACAGAGGGGACTTAATTTGGGGAGAATTATTGGAGAGATTTATGTAGTGGCAGAAATGGTTATAACTTGGAAGGCAGCCAGGAAAAATGAAATCAGAGGGATTATAGTGTGATCAATACTTACGTGAGCAGGTTGCCTGCGCTCAAAACAAGAATCTGTGAAGCGTGGTCCAGAAGCAATAGCAGCATTTTAGTTGGAAAAGAATTGAGTGATGTCATCGTTTTTCCCAGTAGCAAGTTGTGAAAAACAATTATGCGGTTACATACCTTGATGGGTTTTTACCATAATTAATGATTTTTTTCCTTTTATTAAAAAAATGAAAATTAGGGGACATTTTAACAGCTAGCTAAAAGTGCTGTTGTATTTGTGTAGCTCTGTAAGTTGTTCACTATCTGTCGGTATTTGCCACGATACGACAAACAGGAAGTGGCAAGTGACAGTTCACGTGGCCGACTCTTGCACATCTTTGCTTTTGTAAATAAAGTTTTATTGGAACACAGCAACATCCATCCATTTGTGTCTTGTGCTTCGTGACAGCTTTGGGGCTATAGGACAATAATTTAGCAGCTGTGCAATTGGAATTCCAATTTCCCTAAACTGGAAACACTATCTGATCTTTATAGAAGAAATTTGCCAACCTCTGCATTAGGGTGTAGGTGAGTTCCAAAATCCACAGAACTTCTTTCCTTTCCTTCTTTCACCTGTTTTATAGGTAAATCACATGCACATGATTAGAAATTCCACATCCTGAGAGAGTAGAATGTTACAGAATATCTCAGGAACCAGGAAGTATCCCATTTTCTAATATTTTCATTAAAAGCTTCAAAATACAGAGTTTCCAAAAACACTGACGTGAAACACATACAGTTTTAAAGAATGGTTTATCTCTGGTAAATAAAGTAATAAATGAATTTTTAAGAATTCTTTGACAATACGTATATTGCCTGCATTTTCACAGTATCCATGTAAGTGAAACTTCTGTGCTTGGTTTCCATTTGTTTAACAAATACATGAGATAATCAGTGTATAAAGAGAAAACATTTGTTTCGTCTGACACTGTCTGGGTTCTAGTTCATGGCTCTTTGGCTCCATGCGTGTATGCCTGATGTAGAAATGTTTAGTGGGGGAAAACCGCTCACCTGGAGGAGAAAAAGAGACAGGAGGAGACCCACCAGACCCTTCAAAGATGCACCCACAATGACCTCATTTCCTCCTAGGAAGCGCCGCCCCCTAAAAGCTCCACCCTCCCAATAGCCCCAGTCTAGGGACACTTTGAATACTTGGGTTTTTGGGGAAGATTCAAGGTCCTAACTATAGCACGTTCTGTCCAACAAAGTTGCAAATATCTCAGAGAAGCATTCGATATTAATCACTAGGCAGTGGTATTGGATTTTGGACCTAAATCAACTTTTAATGAGCATCTTCATTACTAAGAAAATTTTATATATTCTCCCACAGGCATGAGAATCATCTTCCAGATTAAAATACCATTCTTCACAAGGATCCAGAAGCTTTTCTAGCTGCTCTGTGTTTGCTAGAGAAGGAGACAGAGTTGTGTATGTAGCTGACTTTACTGGTCTTTTCAGGATATCCAAGACATAAAATTACATAGCACTCAAAAAGAACTTTTAAGAGTTGTGTACAAATAAATAATTATACAAATAATATATCAGCTACATGATGAGTTACAAAAAAATGCTAATACTGGGCATACTACATAGTACCAGAAGAAAATCATGTATATGTATTCCAGACAAATATGCTAACAAATAATAATGAATCATGGAATAATTGAAGTAATTTTAGCCTGATCATCTCCATTACAAATGTGTGTATTAAGCAAGCATTAATATTCATAAGTAAATGATAAAAGGGATTTTAATAGACACTTGATTATGGGCTCTATTTTCACGAGTACCTAAGTTAGGTCAGGCGCTTGCCTCCTGTGCTTAAAATAGGGTTAATAAGAAGCTTTTCTGGAAGTACAGTTTTGTAATTTTCTTCCGCTAAAGGTCCATTTTGTGGGATGTTCTTGTGTGTCCTGTAACAATTAACTGAATATGCTTGGAGAATGCACTTGACCTGACATGATATGCAGCCATGAGAGCTTTTGGCGACTTTACCCAACTCCCACTTGTGCATACTCTGCAGAGCCCAAGCTTCTCCTAGGATACCACCGGCAGCATTGCGGACATTCACACTGTCACACTGGATGGTTGTAATTGGACTGGTACCCTTGGGGTAGAACCTGAGGATGTTACTAAATACCCTGTACTGCATCAGACCGCCCATCACCTGCACCGTAGGATTCACACCAAGAGTGCCAAATCTGAGACACCTTGGGTTGAGTTTGGAGGGGATTTGAACCCACCCTTGATACCTCTTACCTGGGTATTTTCTCCTGAGGATTTCACACATTTCACAGAACCCTAAGAATCTGAGAAATGCTGCTTAGGAAATATAGAACAGTGAAGTGGAGTTTTGGAGCCTGGGAGATTTAGGTGTATGCATGGGTGTGTGATCTGTCAGTGATTCACTGACCCCGTATAAATGGAGTTGAAGATGTCCCTGTAAAGCCACGTACCATCTGACAATTGCTGGATTCAGGTATTTGCAGGTTTATCTGGGCTCAGTGCAAATAATGAAAACTAATCTATTATATGCGATTGATCAGTACTGGATTTCTTTAAAGCCAACATAGAAATTAAGACACATGTAAAGGAATCTTAGTGTAGAACCATAAACCTTTTCATTATTCTTTTCTAAAGATTTTAATGTGATGTTGTCCATACCTTCGTTAGTAAAAATTTGCTTCTATTTGCCCCTCCCAGAAATCCAATACGATGCTATCTTCAAAATAGTGGCATTTTTATTCATACACAAAAATCTTATCCTTTTATAAAATGGCTTAATAAAACACACAATTTTAGCAACAAGTATAAGTAGAATAAACAGATTGAAGGTCAACGCAATGAGTTTATGGCAGGCAAATTATGCTATACCAGTGGAAGGCAGCCATAGACCTCCCAGAACTTGGAGTGCTCCTAGCAAGAGTTCAGTATGTTACTGAATAATTTAAAGAAGCAATCCACTCTTTTGATTAATCTGAAAGAACAAATGATAGACTTTTCAGAGAATTTTGACTCTGATAATCTAGTTATTTCTTGATATGATGGCATTTTTCTATTTGTACTACACTTAAATTAGGAAGCCTAACATCCTCCAAAGGTCTTAGGAACAAGACATTCTTAAACTTCAATAACGTTCTTTTGATTCCACATGAGGTGGTTATTATTTAACTCATAATAAGTTTTTCCTAAGTATGAACTGGAAAATGAGAGCTGCTCAATTGTGCTGTGTTATTGTGTATTGAGTTTTCCTCCAAAATTATCTAATAAAGGTCCCCAGGCAGCAAGTGTCATTACTGTTCAACAAACACAGTGTGACATTACAAGGAAAATTGCATGATGCTACCCATCTGTTTAGTGAAAGAAAACAAGAGGGAACATCACTCTGAAGAAAATATTGAGTAAAGTCTCTCTGACTCACTGTGCAGGAAAATGGCACAGGTATGTAATGTCTACATTTTATGTAATACCTCACGAGGCTCAGACTTAATTAGTCTGGTGCAACAGAGCTAAACTCACAAATAGTTCTTACAAGAGCTGAGAGTGTTTTCTCTGAAGTTGTTCTTGCATGTGTCACACAGCAACATAAGCACCCTTAGAGCTAGATCCAAACCAGCCATGAGAGGACAATAAAGGCAAGATTTGAACAACAGTTCTTCACCTCACAAAGTTCAAATCTACCCATTAACCGGATGGAGAATCAAAGTGATTGTACATAAATGATTCCAAACACCAGTTGGAATTGTGCTTCACCTAACTTATGAAGCAATGGTCAGTGCTTTGTTTCTCTACGTTCTTTAGTACCCTGGAGTCTCTATATTCTGTCCTGAGTGATCCCCACTTTTAGCAAAGACTCAATGTGATATTTTCAGTGTAAATACTGGCTCTGTTTGTTACCCGTCTCCTGCCCTTTCACAGTAGTTTGTAATCATTTACGAAATGTGAACAATAACACTATTTCATTAAGAGGTGGCCACTGAGATTCAGTGTAAAAATTTATGTCTTATGCTTAGCACAAGGCATGGCTCATGACTAGGGATAAGAAATAGAAACTTTACTTCCATGAATAGCTGCTAACACCGATGAAAATCAGCAATACAGGTAGTCACACTGTATCTGTCTTCCTCCAAAGAGACTCTTAATGTTTCAATGTGCTGTTGTTTGTTTAATGAACCAGTTTGGTGAGCAGTTGATTGTTTCTCAACTTTCCACTGTTTTAAGCAAAATATGAAGAATGCGTTTGCACATCTGTCTGATTATCTTCCTGGAATAGGTTTTCTGAAGTAGAACTGCTGAGTAGAAGGGCCTGCACAACTTTGAATTTTTTTATCCGTTTTTCCCACTTTGCTTTTATACACTTATGGACATCATGCACTGCTTTAGAGGAGAGATAATTCTGAGAAATGTGCTGGTAGGCAGTTATGCCATTGTGTCATCATCATAGAGCACATTTACATAAACAGCGAGGTGGTATTCTATTAAGGGGCCACCATTGTACATGTGGCCTTTTTAAAACTGAAATGTCATTATACCACACATGATTCAATAGGAATAATATGCATCACCAATATCTTCCTTTTTCTTAGTCTCAGTCGTTGAAGTATACTTTTCTTCAGTCCAGATGCATGAGGAGGTCTGAAAATTTAACTGTTTTTAAATTTTAAATAAAACATGTCCCTTCTTTGCTCTAAGAGGAATTTTTCTATTTATTTCCCCTGGTATTCTAATAATTTTTGTCTGGCTTCAAGTTTGTCTTTATTATGTGCAATCTAAGTTTGCTTCCGCCTGCCTTGGTAGATCTGCTGAACCCTCATCTGCATACTCACCTATTTTATGGGCGAGCATTTGTCCTGGTTCTTCTTCAGAACAGGCTTGATGAAGGAAGCAGCACAGGCTACATGTTGAGGACTGAGAATGTGAAGAGATGTGTATGCACCAGCCTGGTCTCTCCTTATACCGGTCACCTTTCTCTTATTGGAATAAAATAACTGACACACAAAACTTAAGTAAGAGGGATTTGTTTCAGTTTACAGTTTCATTGGTTTCTGGGCATGGTGGGTTGGCTCGAAGACAAACACATGGTAGAAGGGTATGGAGGAGGAAAAAAGCTCACCTCATGGCAACCAGGAAACAGAGACAGGGAAATAGCTAGAGAGACAGGACCTGGAACTAAATATATTCTCCAAAGTCCTGTCTCCATGACCCACCCAGACTCACCCAGAAGTTGCTTTACTAAAGCCTTAGTCATGTGTCAACCCAATCAAGATGACCATCAATTAACCATCATTTCTCTGATGTGAGATACCCAATGTGTATATAAGGACCAAAGTGCATAAAAGGTATTGTGAAATAGAAATTATTCCAAAAAAGGGGGAACTAGGGAGGGACTAAGGCAAAAGGAAGGAAGGAAGGAAGCAAAAAGAAAAGCCGGCTATACTCTTAATTGAAATATATCCGACTCATGTGTTTAAATATCAAAGAGAGAGAGAGAGAGAGAGAGAAGGAATATGTCAAGGCATCTGCCTTCTTATCCTTTCTCTGACAACTGGATTTATGGAAAGGTCACTTAGTGTATCTGTATTTCAATTTTCCAATGCATAAAATGAGCTGAGCTTCTATTTGTCTTATGTATGGCATTTGATTGATGGATGGAAATATTTTATTTGAAAAAATGGACTCCATAGCTATAGAATAATAAAATACTTGAAGACCAGGGTAACTCTCAGTTCTATGGATTTAAGCAAAAATTTTAACATAGTTCTAACGTAAACACAGTTATATTTGGTAAACTCGATTCAACTCTTATTATGTTGAAGAACGCATATCAATTGGGGCTACATAACCAATTTTAATTTTACTAATGAAAAACAATTTTACCCGTTTTAATTTTTACCAATCTTGAACATGAGGAAAGAATGAATGTAGTTAAATAACTCTTTCAGAGACACAGAATAATTAATATGAAACAAGAAACTAACACTCTCTAAAGGAAAATGTAATGAACAGATGATTAAAATTTGAAATACATGCTTGAGAAAATGGTTTTGCACTAAAATAAAAAGTACCATTGTACCTGGAGCTTTCCTTAAAAATTGATTGATAAAGTATGGCTGAAATTTATTTAAATAATATTATTTTTAAAATTTCACCCAGTAAGTTTTCAACAAAGATTGGTTCTTTCTGGTACCGGGAATCAAACTCAGGATCTTGTGCTTACCAAACAGGTATGGTGCCGCTGAACTATATCCCTGGCCCCAAAGATTGATTCTGAATTGTTGTGTTGGAGTTTAGAACCACTTGGTAGTTTGTTGGGCATTACGCATATTTTTCCACAATGACTTTTTTTTTTTTTCAGGGAGCGTAGGAATGGTAGCTATATCTCCTTGGAGATCTGGAGCCATCCTAGCTGCAAAGAAACATCCGTTGCACCCTAAAAAGAAAGGTAAATGTTTCTAGGGAAGCATGTGTTTGTGAGGTCAGCATGGATAGAACAAGAATCTCTCTATGTGCCTCACACTGGGATGGAAGTTGGCGATAGGGCTTGGAAATTCTGAAGTCTTCTAAAACCTGGAATAGAAACCCAAGAGGGCATAACTGAAGAGGTAGACACCGGATGAGGGAGGACAGGTATATATTATACTGAAGGAATGTCTGCTTAGCTGTAAAGCAAAGATGTTAAGAAGGAATGCTGGTGTTGTGGTTCCAGACCATCTGTTCTTCAACACATCTGTTCATTCTCCATTAGGACGGTGGCATTGTCATACCTACTGTTTGTCCCAGGAGAGCTGTCTCTGACTATGGCACTGTTCCTGTTGTGGAAGGTTTTCTGGAACATGGGGCCTGCATCGAAGCACCCTGGAGGTGTGCAAAATTATGTGTAAGTATCTATCCAGGGTGCCCCAGATCTTGATTTAACCAAAAAGAATTCTTAAAACCCTACTGAACATAGGAGTATGTAATATAAAAGCCACTGTTAATTTCTACCATTTTGTTCTGAAACTCTATCATTATTTTGATTTTGTCTATGTTTTTGTTACTTTTTTTTTCTTCCTTTTAAAATTAAAAATTAAAAAAAAAATAAAAACAACAGAATGCGAAGTCTTCTGAAATTCCCACTGGCAAGTACTGGGAGCTTTTGTTTTGCTTCCGAAGACATGAATGCTATCTTATCAAAAACACTTCTGTTTGCAAACAACGGAAAACCTCCTACATAAGCTCAACAAGATCAACAGAATTTATTACTAGAATTCCACAGCCTCCTTCTGAAACACAGGAGAGGATGTATTACAAAGTCTCGTGAGGCCTGCAACAAGGTTCTGCTAAGATACTACAAAACAAGTCATCCTTCCCTTCTCCTCTCCTCTCCTCTCTTTGTCTGTCTTTCTCTCCCTCCTTCCTTCCCTTCATCTCTCCCTCTCCCCACTTGACTCTCCAGCAAAACCAAAGCTGGTACTTGAGTGAAAAACTAAGCACTGTTTCTCAAACACATTTGCAGAATATCCTGTTCTAGCCCCGTTCATGTTCTTTGATTGCTTTCTTCACACTGTAAATTGCAGGCAGCAGATAGACAAACTCTCTTATTCAACTCAATTTATTCTGATTCCATAAAAAATGAAAAAGCAAGAAAAAATTCAACAGATTCATCTCCATATGCAGTTCAGTTGCTCTGCTCCAAAAGATTTATGCATCTTCCCACACCCCTCTTTGAACCAGTTATGATGGCTGGTTGTCTCACTGAGTAATGTGTAAAATAAAATGTCTCACTATTTTTTATTTTAAAAATTTAAAAAGCTAACAATACAACAATGAAGATAAAATTTAAAAATATGATACATGACCTCAAAACAAAATGATAGGAATTTACATTGGTTGCTACATTACATATTGTGTTTTTTTTTTTTTTAAATCCATATAACAGTCAGGGGTTTTGCTTTGTGAAATGCATCTTTCTCCAGTATTGTTTTCTTTTCTTTTTTCAGTTTTTCATTGTGTTTATATTAGTAACTATTTACAGAACACAGTGATCACTTCCTTGTGGGGAGCTGGCACATGAACATAACACATATTTTTCTTTTAAGGACAATAATAAAAGACAATAAATATGGTATAGAACTTCAAAACAAGATGATAGGAGGGCTGGGGATATAGCTCAGTGGAATAAGTGCCTGCCTGGCAAGCACAAGGTCCTGAGTTCAATCCCCAGTACCGCAAAAAAAAAAAGATGATAGGAAATTATTAGTAATTTCCTCCAGGTTGAGAATATAGCTTAGCAGCATCAGCACCTGCTTGGCAAGAGTGAGGTCGTTTGATTCCCGGGACAAAAAATAATAATAATAATTTCCTCCCACCTTCCCATATTTTTTGGTTCCTTTCCCTTTTCCCTAATTCCAAATGCACTTGAAAACATGACTATGTTCTCCTTTGCATGTCTGGATGCCCTTAATCCCAGTGAGGAATCTGTCTAAATGTGAATGATAAGACACAGGATAGTATACAAAATGCATGAACTGTTTAACTTTAGGGCATAGCAGTACTCCCCCCACCCCAAGGAAATTTTAAACTTCTGCATCTGGAATCTAATACATCACACAGTAGATAGAGGTAAAATTTAGGACAAATTTATTTGAGGCTTCTTCTGTTTCCAGAGCCATGCTCCTTTTAACTATAGGAGTTACTTTGGTACAATAAAAAATTACATTTTTATTATATTATATAATAATTATATAATTATATTATATAATATAATGGTTATTATATTTTGTTTTATTTATTATCTTCTTAGCCTTATAAAATAATTGACTGCTTATTTATTGCTTTACAGTCTTTTCATTAAGAAACAGGCATGAGCATTTTTCTATCCAACATGGGAGACAATTTGATTGCTGTGTTCCTGCCGGAGCATCTTAACATGGAATTTGAATCCTGAAGCTATGAAAGGTTGCAAAGCTTTCTGGGTCAGGAAAATCTGCAAAGATTTTAGTTATTCATTGGAAACTCGGTAAACAAACAGAGTTCTAGATTAGATGTGGAACCAAGGCTAAAACTCAGCCAGCAAAAGCAAAGATGAAGGATTTAAATTTAAGTTAACCTTTCTAATTCACAGTCCCATAGTGTGAGGATAAAGGATGCATAGACTGGATGAGTGGGATAAATGGGAAGAGAGAAATGTCAAAGACATAAGCGTAAAACTCTATCCCTAGCTGAACAGTCTGTGCATGGATAATTATAAATAAAAACTTTCACAGTAGTCTTTCCAAACTTTAAAGCATTCCAGTGGCTATCGATACATGTAGAATATAGCTGGTTTCCAAATATTTATTTTTTGCAAGAAACAAGCACAGAAATTGTAAGAGTCTGGGTAAACTGAGAAGCCATAATTTTAATTATTTTTATTTTGCAAAATCAGGACTGTTTATCACTTTATTCTATCTTTTGTAGGTGTCTATCTCTTTCAATTACTGATTTCTTTTCAGTCTAAAGAAAATCCTTTATGGGTAACTTTCAGCCTAAAGGGAAAGGAGTCGGGATATAGCTCAGTGGCACAGCATCTGCCTTACAAGCACGAGGTCATGAGTTTGATTTCTGGTACCAAGAAAAAAAAAAAAAAAACCAGAAATTATTTCCTTAAAAGGAAGAGAACAATCATGAAAACCAACAAGGAAAGTTGTGGCATCTAATTCTTTTCCCTAGGAATGTAAAAGGTAACGGAGAAGATTATCAGCCTGCTCAAGCGTGTTTAAACATACTATGAATGCATCTTTGAAATTGAATTAATTGAAACTCATTGAGTACTCATGAAACCAGAAACTGGAGCATAAAACAAATACAATAAAAATAGTTTATGTGTTTTGCTGTTCTATAATCTCCATTTGGTTGATTTGTATTGTCTGTTAAATACATAGCCATCATTTGAGTTAAAACTAACATCTTCCCTCTTGGATATCTGCTCAATATTTCATATTTTTCGTGTATACTTAGTAACAGAGTTTACATTTCAACCACAGAAGCCCTTTTTCTGTGCTGATGAAGGCATCAGTGTAGCAACCTTGAGTATTTTGGAAAAGATTAACATTCTCTGGAACTTATAGATGGGTGAAAAAAATGGTCTACAGAGTTTCTCTGTGTGTTTTATACATTATGTATTGTTTACATTTTGCCCTATTTTTTACTCTTTCATTCTTTCTTTCTTTCTTTCTCTCTTTCAGCTATTGGAAAGTAAGTCATGTACCTTGCTCCTTTATTTATAAATATTTCATTGTATGTTTCTTACAAAGAACAAAGAAAGAGCAAAGCTTTCCTCTTTTATAACTGGTACTGTCATCTAACTGACGACATTTGACCCTGATACAGTACTCCTATCCACATTTTGTATTTAAATCTTATCTATTGCTCATTTCTACTGTATACCACTGAGTAATTCTAATTCAAAAGCACATGTTGCATTTTGTTGTTTTTCAATTGGGAATATTCCCTGAGCTTGTTGGGTGATAGATTAGTCTCCAGTGCTATTTGGTGATTGATCTCTAGTTTTTTTAGGGAGCTGATGTTTCGTTGAATGAGTGGCACAAACATTGCATAAGATGCATTCTTTATACAATATCGTCATTTGTGTACCAGCCTACTTAGCTCAAGAGAGAAAACTCAGGTGACCAGAATCTCTGGATTGGGAATACCTACTATAGACTAAATCCTGGTCAAGTGGAACTTGCAGTTTCTTAGTAAGATGTTTGCCTTATTTACTATAAAACTATGAAAGGTAAACTATAGCACAACACCTGTTTTGTGTATTGAGTCCTTAGATGTCCTTTCATCTTCTTCAAAAATCTCTATAGTATATATAGGTGATGTTAAGTTTCTGTAAATAAACTGATGTAAGACAAAAACCCTTGCAAAATGCTTTGGGCAAACAAATATGGTACAATACAGGGACTCATAGAATAGGTCGACCAAAGAGTGAATGTTTTCTCTTAACTGACTCGTGAAAATTAAAACAAACATAAGAAACCCTCTTCCATTCAACAGCATCACTGAGAAGACTAAAGAGTTTCTCCCTTAATCCCCTTCTGGATCAGCAAATCAATTCAATAAACATTTATTGGATGTCACAGTAGTTGATTGAATAATAGAGAACCAAGTCCTGTCTAGAAAGCAGTGGGTGATTATGGGAGTGACGGTAAGGAGACAGTGTTGTGGTTTATGTGTAAATGTTCTGTCAGGCCTCATACTGTCATAGAGAGGCAGGGTTTTCATAGATGGCTGAATCTACAGTTAGTGATTAATTCATTGTCTAATGTTAGGACTGTGGGTGTGAGTGCTACACCACCCTAGGGCTGGAAACCTGCACATACTATAAGGGACAGAAAAAGTCTTGCTTCTCACTCCTGTTGCTTTTGCTGTTTTCTGTCCTCCATGAACTATTGCCCCTCTGCCATGTGCCACCTCGCCTTAAAGTCAGCTGGTTGTGGACTGAAATCTCTAGAAACTGTGAACTAAAGAAACCTTTCCTCCCTTAACTCTGGGCATCGGGTATTTTGTCTCAGTAATGTGACAAGTAACTAGGACCGGTAGTGTGTGTTATTAGGGACCAGCTGATGAAGGGCTCTCAGATCGTATTAGAAGTTGGATGGAAATTCATTGTAGAAGTTACACATACATGCTGTGCTCTTAAATATATATCTCAAATATTTTTATTTTATTCACTAAAATAATATAGAAGGGTAATTTAAAGAAAAGAACCCTAAATAAATAGCCAGAGGTACGTGGGCAGAGAAATTTCTAGGTTGCAATCATACTGGAAGACCACCATATAGAGAAATATGCCTGTTTTGGTAAGGTCCACCACAAAATGCATAAGAAGACAAGAGGAATGAATATAAGATTTTAAGGAAGGAAAACAAGAAAGTAACTAAAGTTAGAAATTTCACAATTTTTTTCTCTGCAAATATTTAACAAAAGGGGCTGAGCTTGTAAAATGCAAATCTAAAAGAAGAGGAACAAGTGAAAGGAGAAAGTAAGGGTTTTGCTCTATTTCTGTTGATCTGTTTTGATAACTATGAAGAAATCAGAAGGCTCCCCGATCCTGCTGAGTGGAACATACCTTTCAATATCAAGGCTGAGCTGATACAAAGCTCTGTAGGAGGAGTAACCGTGCTGTCAGGGAGCTGCTGAGATTCTTTGTTAGTGTTCTGGTGCTTCTGTTACATAACAGATTGCCAACTTGGCAGGTAAAACAACACCCATTTGTTATGTTACAGTGCAAATCCCAAGGGTGCTTAGTTGAATTCTCAGCCTAGGGGCTCATAAACCGAAGCTGAATCAGTTGGCTGCGCTGGGATCAGAAGGGACAAGGTATTTTCAGTCTCACTGAGGACTACAGTCTTGGTTCCCTTGATGGTTATTGTGCTTTAGATCTAATATGTACCCCTAAGTCTCATGTGTTTGGAAGGCAGGGGGATGGTGGGTTGGCGTTAGCACTTCCCTCATCACTGGGTGCATCCACTGAGGCATTCCTGGCTGAATGTAATGTGCTCTTAGAAGGTTATGCACGGTTGGTGGTGGGTCAGTGGGCATGTAGCCTGGAAGGATTATATCTGTCCCCAGGTCCTTGTCCTCTCTCTCTGTGCTTCGTAGCTGCCATGGGTTGAATAGCTCTATTCTACCATGCCCTTCAACCCATTTCTGCCATGGAGCCAGATGACCATGAATTGAAGCCATAAGCCAAAATAAACATGTCTTACTTTAACTTGTGGATGTTGAGTATCTTGACTTAGTGAAAAGAAGATGACTGAGACAGTGCCTTTTTCTCATGGGTGGCCCTTAGCTTGGAGAGTTCCCTCTAATTCTTCAGCTGATATATTCTTCCACCTTCAAAACCAGCAATACCATACCACACCCTTCTTGTGCTTTGAATGTCTCAGAATTACACTTTTGCCTCTGCCTTGAAGCGTGATGGCACTGGATTTACCTGGACAACCTAGGATAATCTCGTCATCCTAAGGTCAGCTGATAGTAACCCTAATGTTACCTGCAAAGTCCCTTTTGCCCAAAAAGGCAGCATATTCACAGCCTCATGGGGTAAGCTCCAGGAACGCCTGAAAGGAATCACAATGCTGCAGAGTCCCGGATTTTACTTCTAGCATTGCGTCTCCTAGATTCAGGATTGTAGGCAAGTTTTTGCATGTCTCTGCGTCATGATGCGCAAACAAAGAAAACGGCAGTAAGTCTACAAAGGGGAGGTGTGAAGGATGAAACAAGATCCTACTTGTACAGTGAAGAGAACAACGCTTGACATGTGAATCATGCTTCATTAATACTGCTGTTATATTAAAGGGAAAGTCGGAATGTAGTCAGGATCAGCACTTAGAGATGAACTGCTAAATCCGACAAGAATACAAATCCCAAATCAAGATCACAGCCCCCTTGAAGGAATAAATTTTGTGCCGCCTGTCCCTGTAAGTTTAGTTAATAAGCAGGCAGATATGATTACTGTAGGTAAAGATGACTGCTAATGAAGACCCCAACACAGGCACGATCACCGAGGGGAATTCTCTGTCATGATATTTGCCCCTCTTCCTTTTTGTGCCATCAAAAAACTTAAACCAAGTCTAATTGGGTAGATGATAGAGGTGCCATGACTTTCTCCTATTTTTTTGCTGATAGGTTGAAGTGAGGGTATCATATACGTTTTACCTGGACTGAATTCCAAACGGGAAGAAACCAGAAACTGGTTTATTCTGGGGCTAGCTCTCCACAGACACGGGATGATATTTTTTTAAGTACTAAGTGATGTTTATAAATCCCACTGATCAAGTTGTACAGAAACTTGATAATGAGTTTGTGTTAGTCTGTTATCACTGAGAAAAGCAACTTATGATGGAAGGATTGGTCTGCAGATATAGCTCAGTGGAATGAGTACCTGCCTGAAAAGCTGAATGTCTTGAGTTCGATCTCTAGTACCGCAAAGAAGAAAAACGAAGAGTTTATCTGAGCTGAGGGCTTCAGATGTTTTAAGCCAAAATCGACTCATTTCGTTTTACTTAGGCCGTGGTGATGCAGGAACAATATGGTGGAAAGGTGTGGCGGAGGAAACTCGTTCACCTCATGATAGCCAGGAAGCAGGGGGGAGGGAAAGAGATCCAAAGAAGGGACCAGGGCTTACATACATTCCCGTGTATCAATCTTCTTTAATCCACTCTCTTCACCTAGGTCACACCAATCTCTTGTTTCCATGCCAATCATGCTATCAAATTATGAACTCATCAATGCACTCATTTATTAAGGAAGGTAAATGTTACAATTATCTGCCCCCTCCCAGAAAGGAGAAAAGAAAGAGGCAAAAATGTATGTATGTATATATGTATATACATATGTGCAGGAGGGCTAACATGGTTCCACTAGTGTATTATATCACTTAATGCTAAGGAATAATTGATGACGGGTTATTCAATCAATCTCGTATGTCTGTATGTGTTATCCTGAACACACACTTCGAAGATATCAATATGCAAAGCAGAAACTATTGTTGTTGTTTTTTTTTTAATTTTTTTTGTCTTTGGTTTTTTGTTTTTGTATTTTTTCTGTTGTTGAGATAATTGATTGTCTGACCAATTTTGCATGTCTGTATCTGTGTTCATGTATATACACTTCGAAGATATCAATAGGTAAAGCAACTACCATTGTTGAGTCCATGTCACCTTGTCTGTAAATCAGTTTTGATTGTACTATTTCTTATGCTAATTTGTGTCTGTTTGTTAATATGTTTTTGTGCTTTTATTTTTTAAGATAAAAAAAATAAATTATCTGCCCCTCCCAAAAAAGCCATTGGTAGGTAACAAAACAGAGCTCTTAGAAATTTATTTTGTACTATAAATTAACCCAAGCTACTAATTTACTCTACCTGTAGTTTTTCGAGACTTTTTGAGTTTTTTTTTTATTTTTTGAAGACTTGCTATGCTACCCAGACTAGTGTCAAACTCTTAGACTCAAGGGATATCCCTGCCCCTGAGGTTCCTGAGTAGCTGAGGCTATGGGTATGAACTACCATGCCTGGTTCTCACCTGCAATTTACTGGGATTTGTCTCCAGTGTATGATTCGGTCTGCTTGAGTTTTCTTCTCTTCCTACTTCCAAAGTAATGGTTAGATTTTGTCACAGGAAGGTCTGCCTGGAAGATATATGAATTTTTAAAACTTGTCCAGAGATTCACTGAATGTCTGCAGAACAAAGAGAGTGAACAAATTGCTTTTTTTTTTTTTTAACTTTCTTCTTTTTCTTTGGTGCAGAGTATTAACTGTGCTTGTTGAGAACCCAAAAGGAAGACAGTATGTGGAAATGAGGTCAGCAAAGGCCACAACAAAGCATTTCTCTAGCTTCAGGGAGGATTTAAAGTTTTCTACAACTCTGGAACTACTAAAAATAAAATAAGAAGAAAGACATTTTTATTAGAATTTTCTCTTTAGGTCTGTGACTCTCATTGGCTAAAGTGCTGAGAAAAAGATATTGGTTCTGTGCATAGGCCATAATAGGGCTATAAACCTGTCCATGATGGAGCCACGTACAGAAATGGTCAAATTCTAGGCAGAGAACTTTGAGATGTTATATAAGAAAAGTTGAGCTTCAAATTAAATTACTTGTGTTATATATTCAAGCCTCCCTATTTTTGCTCTCCATGTTTGTGACATAGAAAAACTATTGATTGAAAGTGTTAGAAAAAATTTTTGTCCTGAGTATGTACACACTTTTCCCTTGTTATTACTCATTGAACAATAAAATGTGAGAATGATTTGCACAGCATATACATTGCAATAGGTATTATAAGTTATTTGGAGATGGTTTAATGCATAAGGGAGGATATGTATAGGTTATATGTAAACAGTATTCTATTTCTATAAGGAGAATAAGCATGAACAGATTTTAGCATCCAAGTTAGGTCCCATAGACTTTCAAGAATTAATATATATGTATTATTACATATATAAATATCTACCATTTGTTCATTTATCAATCCATATATCATTTTCTATAGATCATCCCTCCTTCTCTCAATCATCTATGTATAATCTATCTACCTACCCTCTGACAATCATAGATCTATTAATCACCTATCAATCAGATTTGTTATAAATGATGATGATGGTGATGTGTTATGCATCATATATTATAACAGCGCATACATGTATAACATGATGTTTGTTTTGTACTTGAATGTTATGTTTGTGTCATATATATAATGCTTTAAATATGTAGCACTTTAGATGCATACTTATGCATATGTATAAGTTCATGTACATGTAGCATTTGAGCACATCTAGCAATGTCTTATTCAATTTTTGTTAATTATTGGAGGTAATCTAGCATGCAAATAGAATGGCAATGAAATAATTTATGCCATTTCTAAAAAAATATATAAATCATTGTCCAAGAAATTGGGTAACAAGGAAATTTTTTTCTTGTTTTAGGGTTATACACTTAAATTCTTAGTTGATAGTAATGAGTTCTGAGATTTCTCTTGAAGATCATCTAAGAATTCAGCCCAGTAGATTCACAGGGACTATCTTTTTATATTTTGCACACATAATGCTTCACAAGCATAGAAAATAGTCTTGCATGTATCTACATAGTCTCTCCCCAAATTATATTTTACTAATAATTCCGATTCATTTTTCTGTTGGACAAAGCACCTTTAAAAGCATGAGAGTATAACCTTGAGAAGATTGGGGCTCAGTGTCCCATGGAGAGGTGACCTTGGGCCGGACAGAGGTCATATAGGGATGTGTGCCCTGAAGTGGAATTGGAGTCCTTTGTCTTTTATAGAGAGACTCTAGGGAAGGGATGGGGTATGGCTGGAGAGAGATGGCAGTGCAGGTGACTGTGGTGACTCTGGAGTAAAGAACAGATTTCTGCATGGGTGTCAGCTGTGTGATGCATATGGCGGTCAGTGCTCCTTGTAGCTGGGCCTGCCAGTGGAAAACTCTGCCTGTGTCTAGTGCCTCCTCCCCAGAAAAGGCACAACTGGCCCCAGAGCGACTAGTGCCTAGGAAAGAGGTCGTCACTCTCTGCTGGCTGACAGATAATCCATTTGCCTCAGTACCTTTCATTTATTTTGAAGATCAAGAGAATATCTGCTGTTCCTTTAGAAAGATTCCTCATTAGAAGGAGTAATTATCTCCCGAGTGATCCCCAAGAGGCCTGGCATGAAGTCTTGCTTTCCAATGTAATAAACAATATAATTCACGGTAAAGTGCAGTAACCTGAAAGAGTTCTGCTCATTCAATTCATGTTGAAATTAAATTTCTAGTGATTTTAAAGAGAAGAGCATAATCTTAATGGAAGCAGAACACACTTTGATGCATCTGGTTATAAATATTACACTCACCTTAGAACATAGACTTCAAGTGGGGACCCCGGGGGGAGAGAATTTGGATGAAAAGGGATCATAGGCAATGATATTTCATGTAATTATTCTCCCCTTAGGCGCTAATTTGATATTTCACATTGTTTGCCCTAATATGCAAGATTATTTCTTTTTCTTTCCTTGTGCTATTCTGTGCTGGCATGAAAACTTTATTATTTCTTGTCTTTTTTCAATCCTGTTTTGAGACAAGAAAATAAAAACTTGCTCCTTCTCAGTACAGGACTCCCCTTTTTTCTCTTTGTGCTTCTTCTCTCCTCTGATCGCCATACTAAGGTTCACTTTCTCTCTTCTGCACAATAGTAAATCTATCTGTTCCAAGCTCCACAGCAGCTCTGATAATGTGTTGGTACAGCAACTTCAAATCTTTGCATACCGGATCATGCAGGTCTTACTACCTCTCTTGGTATTTGCCAGGATAACCTCTTACGTTCGGAAATGCATGCATATCACAAATTTGTACCCTTTGTGTCTGCACGGAAGGCGAACTCCTTACAAACACATGACATCTGTCCTAGTGTACTCAACACAGCATGTTGAAGAACTCATGACTTATTTGATGGAAATGAGCAATCTTTAGAAAATCACATATGATTCCCTTAATCTCCATGTATTTATTGAATACCCTCTGTATGAAAACATGGTCCAGTTATGTTGTTTCACAAGGTATGCAAAGACAGAAACACCTGCCTTCTCAGAGTGAATACTGCTTTGTGTATGGGAAGGAGATTTTTATTCGCAATCATATAGATAATGAAAAATTTAATCCTGGACTACCAGTTTTCCTTTAGCTGATCCCAGTAATGCTGTTACTGCAGAATTGTAAGAAAGTTTGTAACAAGTAACAAGTGCTTTTGTGTTTTAATTTCTGCTCTTGGAAGGTTGGTTATGCTTTTAAACCTGTTTTGAATCTTCCTTATTTTCTTTTCCCTACATGTTAAGCCTCAAATTTCTATATCTCCTGGGGATTAAACTACATTAAAATGTTTTGTGTGCAAAAGAGGAAGAAACCACACGATTTCATTAAGAGTGGGAATTTTGAAAGTCTGCTTGACATAAATACTGTAAGTGTGTCCATCAAAGCACATTAAACAAACCATAATTTATTACGGTTGTGATGGCAAAACAATGGGAGCAGGCTGCAAGAGAGAAATATTTAGTTTGTGCAGGCTCCATCCAGATAGGGAATTTATGTTCAAGTAGAGGCAGAATGCTCAGGTCGAAGTGGAGTCCGGAGTTCTCAGAGCAGTTCAATCATCCTTCTGTTACTCCTTCATACAGGTTCACCCTCCCTTCTCCTTTTGGCTACATTTTCCCTTGCAGAGATAATTTGCTCTACTTTCCTGGGAAGATGGTCACCAGAAGCACAAAGTGAGGTTCTCAGCATTAGCAGCACTAAAACAAGATCTCCTCACTGTTGGCTCTGATGGATAAAACCGCTTAGGAGGACGTGGCCAAGATGCTCCGAGGCAATGTTCACTCTAGAAAAATCAATATGAGGAAGAAGAAGCACTGAGAGTAGCAGAGGTCTTGGTCATAGGAGAACCTAGGGGAGTGGGAGACAGGTACATAGCTATACCCGAGAGGGCCACCAGGGCTCATGGAGCATCTCTATGGGTGGGAGACAACTAGATACCCATTCCTCATGGCACCACCCGGGCTATGTGGGTTGGAAGGGCACCTTTGTCTCAACGTAAAGAAGATGAGGATCTCTTGCACCATGCCACCCATCCTTTCCCTTCTCTTCACCCAGAGTTGGCATGTTGCTGCAGTTCTTTACAGGGCGTCTGCAATCAGAACACTTGTCCGTCAACTTGTTTCTGCAACAAAAAATGGAAGCAAATCAACTTCTAGAAGGAAATCCTGATGTTGACTCATGAGAGCTCAGAGGTGTTGGTTTACAATCACATGGCCCATCCATTTCTGACTCTGTGCTGTGCCAGGTCATGGTTAAAAGGCATAGCAGAGGAGAACTGCTCATTGGATGGTTGCCAAGAAGCAGATAGAGAGAGTAACAAAGTGCCAAGGTTCCCATATTTCCTTTCACTGTGATGCCTTCTGTGTGCTACTTCCTCCAACTAGACTGTCCTTCCCACATCTTCCACCACCTCTCAATGATGCCATCAAGTTATGAATCTCTCGGTGAGTTTAGTGAGATTGGGGTCTTCATAAGCCAATCACTTCCCAAAGTTGTTGCCTCTGAACACAACTGGTTTGAAGACAAAGCAAGTTTTCCACACCTGAGCCTTTTGGAGACATTTCATATTCAAAGCTTAATGATTCTCTTACCAAGCACCTGTTCTAATCAACTTCAACTCTGTAAATCACAGTGTGCCCAGATGATAGATGTACGTGCTGTAGATTCTATGTTGTTCTGCCACTACCTGGATGGAGGGAGATATTTACTCATGGTCAAATACATTTGGGTTAGGAGAGGCAATAAATTTAAGGGTTCTACTGAACAACATGGCGACTATGGTTAACAATAAGATTATATGCTGGGAAGTTAGTAAAATAGTAGATTTTAAGTGTGCTTAAAACATGCAAAAATGATATGCTTGTGAACTCTTTGGGTCTGCTTCACGCTTCTATAACAACATGCCTTGAATCAATCCAAGTGATGTTGTTTATAAATCACTCAAGTGATTTCTAAAGAAAAGTAATTTATTTCTTAATGTCTTGGGAGGTAGATGTCCAAGGCTGAGAGGCCCAAACTGAGTATGTTTCTTCTTGTTTTATCACTTCACAGCAGAAAGCAAGAGAATGAG
>PVLD010006960.1:46105-95729 GCA_004027595.1 Dinomys branickii | reverse complement strand
CATTCTTTGTTAGATTGATTCCTAAGTATTTTAATTTCTTGGATGCTATTGTGAAGGGTATGGTTTCCTCAATTTCTCTCTCAGTCTGTTTGTTGTTTGTGTATAGGAATGCTATTGATTTTTGGGTGTTGACTTTGTATCCAGCTACTCTGCTGAATTTGTCAATTAATTCCAGGAGTTTTCTTGTGGAGTTTTTGGGGTCCTCCATGTATAGCATCATGTCATTTGCAAATAGTGATAGTTTAACTTCTTCCTTTCCTATCCTTATTCCTTTTATTTCTCTCTCTTGTCTAATTGGTCTGGCTAATGCTTCCAGGACTATGTTGAATAGGAGTGGTGACAATGGACATTCTTGTCTTGTTCCTGACTTTAAAGTGAAAGTTTTCAGTTTTTGTCCATTTAGTATGATGTTGGCTGTTGGTTTGTCATAGATGGCTTTGATCAGATTGAGGCAGAGGCCATCTATTCCTATTTTTTCTAAGGTTTTTTAACATGAATGTATGTTGGACTTTATCAAAAGCCTTTTCTGCATCTATTGAGATGATTATGTGGTTTTTGTGTTTGGCTGCGTTGATATGATGTATTACATCGATTGATTTGCGAATATTGAACCATCCCTGCCTTCCTGAAATAAATCCTACCTGGTCATGGTGTATAATTTTCCTTATGATTCGCTGTATTCTATTTGCCAGTATTTTGTTGAGTATCTTTGCGTCTATGTTCATTAGAGAGATTGGCCTATAGTTTTCTTTCTTGGTTGGGTCCTTCTCCGGTTTTGGTATCAGTATGATACTTGCCTCTCGAAACGTGTTAGGGAGAATTGCTTCCTTTTTGATTTCATTGAAGAGTTTGAGGAGTGTTGGTATTAGATCTTCTCTGAATGTTTTGTAGAATTCTGCTGTGAATCCATCAGGGCCTGGGCTTTTCTTAGTTGGTAAGTTTTTTATGACATCTTCAATCTCGTTAATTGATATTGGGTTGTTCAGGATTTTTGAGCTTCCTGACTCAATTTTGGTAATTTGTATGTTTCCAGGAATCTGTCCATTTCTTCTGAATTTTCTATCCTATGGGAGTAAAGATTTTCAAAGTAGGTATTAATGATCTCTTGGATTTCTGTGGGATCTGTGGTGATTTCATCCTCTTCATTCCTTATTGCATGAATTTTAGTTCTTTCCCTTCTTTTTTTGATAAGGTTGGCTAGGGGTTTATCAATTTTATTTATTCTTTTGAAAAACCAACTCTTTGATTCACTTATTTTTTGTAGAGTTTTCTTCATCTCAATTGCATTAATTTCTGCCCTGAGTTTTATAATCTCCTTCCTTCTTTGGGCTTTTGGTTTGGTTTGTTGCTCTTTTTCTAAGAGTTTGAGTTGTAGCATTAGGCTATTTATTTGCTCTCTTTCTATTTTCTTTATATATGAGTTCATTGCTATAAATTTCCCTCCGAGGACTGCCTTCATTGCATCCCACAGATTCCGATAGGTTGTACTTGCATTTTCATTTATTTGTAGGTATTTTTTAATTTCTTCTTTAACTTCTTGTGTGACCCATTGGTTATTCAGGAGGTTGTTGTCTAATTTCCAAGTGTTTATGGGGTTTTTGGAGTTCCCTTTGTCATTAATTTCCAGTTTCATTGCACTGTGATTAGATAATATGCATGGGATAACTTCAATTTTTTTGCATTTAGGTAGATATGCTCTATGGGCTAGAATGTGGTCAATTTTAGAGAAAGACCCATATGCAGCTGAGAAAAATGTGTATTCTGATGTTGTGGGATGGAACACTCTGTATACATCTACTAAGTCCATTTGTTCAGGTCTGTTATTTCTTTGCTGAGTTTCTGTCCAGTTGACCTGTCTCTTTGCGTCAGAGGGGTGTTTAGGTACCCCATTAAAATAGTGTTAGGAGTTAGTTGATTTTTCACGTTTGTTAAGACTTGAGTTGTAAAGTTTGGTGCTCCATTGTTTGGTGCATAAATATTTAGGATTGTTATCTCTTCCTCTTGCAGCTTTCCCCTAACTAGTATGTAGTGGCCTTCTTTATCTCTTTTAATTGTTTTTGGTTTGAAGTTGACATTGTCTGCAAACATAATAGCTGCCCCTGCTTTTTTCTGGGAACCTGTTGCATGGAGAGTTGTTTTCCATCCTTTAAGTTTCAGCCTGTGGATTTCCTTTTGAGTAAAATGTGTTTCCTGTATACAGCATATCGTTGGATTGTGTTCCTTAATCCACTCTGCCAATCTTTTCCTTTTGACGGGTGAATTGAGGCCATTTACATTAATGGTTATAATGGTTATATGTTGGCTTATTCTAGTCATGTTATTTGCTTGTTGTTGTTTTCCTTCTTTTGCTGAATGTTTACTTACTTGTTCTGTGTAGGGAGTTGTTTCTATCGTTGTTCTTGAGATTGTGGTCTCTTTTTTCTCTGTCTAGAATATCTTTTAGTGCGTTTTGCAATGCTGGTTTGGCACTCATGAAGTTCTTCAGTTGTTCTTTGTTGTGGAAATATTTTATTTCTCCATTGAATTTGAGGGATAGTTTTGCAGGATACATCAGTTTGGGTTGGAAGCTGTTTTGTCTCAGAATCTGCAATAACTTGCTCCAAGCTCTTCTTGATTTCATGGTTTCCGTTTAGAAGTCTGCTGTGATTCTGATGGGCTTTCCTTTATAGATGATCTGTTTCTTTTCTCTAGCAGCTTTTAGTATTGTGTTCTTTTGCTGGATATCTGGGATCTTGACTATTATATGTCTGTGTGTGGTTTTCTTTGGATTAGGGATCGCTCGGGTTCTATATGCCTCAATTAACTGTACTTCAGTATCTTTTACCTTGTTTGGAAATTTTTCTGTTATTATTTCAGCAAATATTCTTTTTATATCATTTGTGTTATCTCCTGCTGTTTCACTGACTCCTATACCTCGAATATTATTTCGTTTTGCCTCATCTTGCAGCTGTTGGATTGATTTTTCTTGGGTCTTTGATGATTTTATGAGATCCTTCCTTTCACGCTCATAGGCTGCCATGCTGTCTTCAAGGTCTGAAATTCTATCTTCGGTTTCATTTAAGCAGTTTTGCAAGCTTTCAGTGGAAGTTTTCAAATCCTGGCAATCTCTTTGGACCTGTTTCATTCTTGGTAATTCATTCCTAAATTGCTCTTGTAACGTTTCCATTTGTTTCCTACTTTCTTCTAATCTTTTATCTATTTTTTCTCTATGTGTATGGAACATTTCTTCCATTATAGTTTTCAGTTCATTTTTTGTCTGAGAGATTATTGCAGGCATGTGGCTTATTTCTGCTTTAAGCTCTTCTATGGCCTGTTGGAGTTGTTTCAGTGTTTCGGATGCAATCGTTTCAGAATTTGCAGGTATGTGGCTTCCTAGTTCCCCTGTATCCTTGCACTCAGGACTTGTTCTGGGTGGGGTTGAGTTCTGAGACTGCGTTTTGTTCTTCTGTCTTCCCATTTTTGGGTATCAGATTCAAAATATTGAGCAATAAATTACCCAGGCAGTTCACCAGGCAAAGGTCTGTTGCAAAGGCTGCTCCAATGACTCCTTCTCTTCAGGAGAGTGTCCCTTAAGCTTTCTGCTGACAGTTCCGCTCAATAGGCTGCTCATATGCTGTTTTGTGTGCGGAGCTACTCGCTACCCAGAGACCAGGCTGGGGCGCATAAACAGCTCACCTTCCCGGGGACCATGCTGGCAGAGGATTGCTCAGGTGTTCCTCCCTGGGTGGAGTTCCTCCCCCACTCAAAAAACCGGTCGGGGCGCCCAGCTAGCTCTTCCATCCCTGGGTCCATGCAGTCAGTAGTGCTGCTCGGATTTCCCTCACTGGGCGGAGCTTCTCCCCAACTCAAAAAACCGGTCAGGGCGCCCAATCAACTCACCCTGGGATCTTGCTGCAGGAGATCCCCAAATTGCTAATATGTCGTGCCTCCCCCTCGATGTGCCGATGTGCCGCTCCTGCTCCCGCTCCCCGGTGCTTCTCCGCCTCCTTGGCGTTCTCGCAGGGGCCGCCACTAGCAGCCGCTGCAGTGCTCGTTCTCTGACAGAGGATGGCGCCTGCTGCAGGGGCGGGGATCTGAGCGGGACCCAGGTCCACTGCCCGGATTAACTCAGTCTGCCTGAGGAGCGCAGTCTCCGAGACTGCCCTCCACCTTTCCTTATTTTGATGATTAAAATATTTGACCTTGTTTGTCATTTCACTTGGACATGCCTGGGACATGCCTGCTCTCTGGCCCAGTGTGGACTCTTCCAGCTTCACTCCCACCTGGCACCGGGAACTTTCTCTGTGCTGCACAGCTCGGCCTGCTCCCAGCCTATTCCACCTCAGATTTCTTCCTTAACCAGATCTGCATTGGGCTTTGATAAAACTTACCCTTAAGGACTCAGAAGTAGGGCGCAGGGGCCTGTTTTCTGAGGGTGTGCTGGTCTGGGTGCCACTCTCCTATAAGTGAGATTTCATGAGGGAAACCTTTTGTCAATTTCCTCTTAACATTTCTCAGTGACTCCTCACTTTTAACCTAGTAGTAAGTCACTGGAATCCATACTAGTAGTATTTTACATAATTTCTATTGAAAGTATTTTAGTACAATCTTAAAATATATATACAGTTTTGAGAAGGCGTCTCACTATGCAGTCCAGGCTGGCCTTGAACTCACTGTGCAGCTCAGGCTGGCCTGGAATTTGGGGTGATCCTCAGCCTCCAGAGTGCTGGGATTACAGGTGTGCCACACCAGAGCTGGCATTATTATTTTTAAAAGAGAATTATTGATGTGTGCAGATTAGGGGCTTAAGCAAGTCTTTTCAGCCTTTTCTCCCCCCTTTGCACCTTTCTAACAACAACAAGACATCTTTTTCTCATACTTTTATTTTTTCACTGGGAAGCCTTCTGGAAGGGTTTTTAAAGCAGTATTTCTGTCATCAGTTCTTGAATTCCATTTTCACAACTCACTTAGAGGCAAAATATTTGATGAGAAAGTGTGTGTTCCTTAAAATGAGTGAAAACCAGTCTTCAGGCAAGAGTTAGAAAATACAGGCTGCTGGGAACGGAGGTTGGAGTGAGACCCCTCCACCCGCCACGAAGAGCCCTGCAGGCTCCGCACTCTGCTCCTTCCCTCTTTGAAGCAGAGAATGGTTCTGAATCTGTGACCCAACGCCTGGCTGTTTACAGTACAGAAATCTGTGATTCTCTTGCTGATAGAACTAAAGATGCTTTTAAATAAAATAAGAAAAATGCACAGCCATAATCTTTGCTGGCACAGAGAGAATGTATAGTTATTTCTTGGGGCCAACAGGTGGAGTCCATCTGGCCACACATGGAGAGGCAGAGCAGTGCAGTGGTTAGAACACGACTCCAGCACCAGACTTCTAGTGTTCGAATCCTGTCTCAGCTGCATCCTAGCTGCCAATGGGCATGTCCCTTAACTCCTTAAATTTAAAGGGGATCCCCTTTGACTTGGTCTAAGAGACAATGCAGACAGGGCTTGGTTGATTGTGTGTGATGGTTAATTAACTACAGAGAAGAGAACGTTAGAGATGAGAAAGGGAAGTCTTTACATTGCATCAAAAAGATACAAAGGAAAGTATCAGCAAGCACATGTTCCACGAAGAGAAAATCAGACTTGACATCAGCTCATTTCAATATTCTGTGTGCCAACCTCAGAGATAATTAAAAGAAAGCACTTATAACTGTGAGGCAGCTATTGTCAGAACAAGGCTTGAGGAAGATTTCTCAGAGTTTCTGGATCATGGCCAAGGCTCAGATTGGCACTGCAGCTTGTTGAAGGCGAGGAGGGGTCATGGAGGCCCCAGACAGAGGGGAAGCTCCTTTCTCTGGGTGGCACCAGTCCTTCGGTCTGGGCTTTGGTTTCCTAGACTGTGAAACCAGGCGGAGGAAGTTCAACAAGGCCTCCGTGAACATTGGACCCTGAGATGGGTGTTATGGTTGATACATGGTGTCAACTTGGGAAGTCTAGAGGTTTGGCTAAATGATTCAGTAGAAAGCCAGGGTGCTTACTTTATATACATCGTAAGCCTATAAAAGTGGTGGGCATAGAGGTTATGTGAGAGATACATGCCCCCTGGGTGGGGGTAGGCTGTTTACAATATAGAGGAGAAAAGGAGGCTGCTTGCAGCCGTTCCTCCCTTTTGCTGGTTGTTTGCTGCCATAAACGTTTGCCCTCTGCCCTGTGCCACTCTGCCTCAAAACCAGCCAAGCATGGACTAAAACCTCCACAAACTATAAGCTAAATAAATCTTTCCTTTCTTCATTTTGGGTGTTGGGTATTTTGTCTCAGCAAGTAGAGTAAAGTAACCAAGACAATGGGCCAGTAGACAGATACAATCTCATATGCGGTCTGCATGTGTACCAAGGTGGACCTATGCGGGAAATGCCCAAAAATTACCCACCAAAAGATTTTCCCTCTGATTTCAGATTTTACAGGGCAGATGAAGAAAAGACAGATTCAAGTGAGGGTGAAATCTAGCATGTAACAAAAAGGCATTAGAACTGAATATTGAGGGAGATTTTAAGAAGGAGGTCCAATGATTCTGGGTACTTGTGGAGGAAGAATTTCAGACTTCAAGGAGAAATACTTCATGGTTTCACTTCATCTGAACTGACACAGTAAGTTCTTTAGCCCAGGGCCCCTTAAACTATCCTAAGAACCTGACCTTATACCCGATATTATCTTGTGTTTAAACAGTTACTTTGGGGATTATCATAAATTTATTCAGTCATGAGTTTTTGATGTCATTAAAATGGCTGGCTAATTCCCCATAGACTGCAGGTTCTGAGTCATTCTCTTCAAAACAAGTATTTACACAAATGGCTTCTGTTCCTTGAGTTCTTTCATGAGCTGAGATGTGCTGAGCTCCGCTGTGCAACAGCATGGATCCCAGCAGCAAGAGAGAGAGGAGGGTGTCTCCCAATGAGATTCCAGCTAACAACTGCAGGCCCCTTCTGTGGACACAAGAAGCTTTCCCTCTATCCAGATGCTAAGTGTATGCCCTGCCTAACATTGGTGCATCTCCAAGCAGCTGTGGAAGGACAGTTAAGAGAAGACTACTTTTCTTTTATGTCTTTCCAGAGGTTGGAAAATTAGAGCTGATCTCAAGATGTTCATTTGACAAAACTTGGCTGAAGAAAGGGTTCCCCATGCCGAGGGGGGACCCCAGGAGACACAAGGCATTGCATGTTCCTCAAAGTGAAGCACTGCACGCTTGTCTATCTGCAATGCTGCCGTGAGAAGTGAAGGCAATCCCTTGCCCCAACTCTGAGAGAAAGTGGTACTGCAGTTTGTACGGTGGCCGGGATACAGTAGAACACAAAAGGATCACTTTCAAAAGTGATGCCGGTTTTATGCCCCAAAGCACTACAGAAGCAGGGTACTCATGTAATCTCAGGGAGCAGACTGTTCCAGTGTATTCCTCCTTCTGATGCTAACCATTCTGTGTTCATTTGGGGCACTTACAGTGAGCCCCAGGAATTTAAAGTGCTTTTAACTACATGAAAGTTGTCCCTGATACAACATGCCTTTGACTCCTCCTGTCTTCCCTGCACACTTACCCTAAAAAACGGAGGGATCTATAGCGAGAGGCGTCCCCTTGGGCAGTGATAAGGATTAACACATGGGCCGGGCCACTGAGTGAGGTGCTCATTTCTTAAAGTCACCTTTACTTTGTGTTTCTAACTTCCCCACTGAGATAACTCAATTTCCAGCGGCAGCTTGTCTGCAGGGAGGCAAGCCCGGATCACAGTCAGGGCTGAACCTCTGATACGATTTTGGTGGGTATGGGAATTAATGCTACTTTTAAGCGCCCTGCCTATCATGATACACAGTAGACATTTGCAAATATTAATTTTCTTAAAATTCACCATTAGAGTTAGTCTTTGGATTCTCCTTGATCTACTTTAAATATATTTGCCTCATTTTTTCATCCATCTGTAGATTCTTTTCCCAAATATGTGTGGATGGTTTAGCACAAGCCTAGTCCATGGCTGGATCTGGGGTACAGGGGCAAATGATGAGCTCCTGGGGTGCAGAGAGCGTTATCTAGATGTTTCCTGTCAGCGGAGTCAGATCAGGAACTTCTACGAAAGAGTGGAAAACAGAGGCAGATAGAGGGCTCAAGATAAATGACCAGGTGCCTGGTCCTTCCATCCATCCCTCGTGGCCAGAGCTGGCCAAGATGCCGTGTTTGCACATGGAGCTGAGGAGGTCAACCCTCCCTTAGCTCTGGTGAAATCCATGCACATCGACACCTTACGAATTGCTGTCTGAACCCAAGGAAAAAGCGCAAACCAATAACCATAACAAAATAAAAGCCTTGAAGATAAAGAAAAACAAAATGTCATGATTTGTGTATTTTTCCACAAAACCAATTTGTCCCGTGGTGGAAGATGGAGTCTGCATTTGACTTCTACAAGATATGCAGTAATGGGTTATGTACTCCAGGGTGGAAGAAAAACCTATTCTTCAAGGAGCAAGAATGTGATGGATTCGCTTCCTCCGCGAGGTTTATAATGTGTGGCAGTTTTAGTGCGGGCAGGTATTTGGTCTATAAACTCGGCAAGCTCCGCATTAGTGGTAGTTCGTTTCTAAATGAAGAAGAATGCGCAGCTCTGCCTCTCACTAGGGTCTCAGTTCCTCCGGGGATGGGCAGGGAGACAAGCACGCTGGCCCGCCTGTCACGGTGATGTGCACACCCGGCCGGCCGCCCTGCACCCCGTGCCCTGCTGCGCCTGGGTGGGAGCTGCTCATCATGTGGAATGGAGTCGGGCGCTCTCTGCTCCTCACTCAAACCCTGCTTCTCAGTTAGACGCTGCTGGCAATGCCTGGCTCTTACTCCTGAGCATCCTGTTTCTTGGCCCCCCTCCAGCCCTCCAGGCTGTGTCATGTCCTCCTCCTCAAAGCCTGTCATTTGGTTTATTTCTAAGTAGAGGTGGAACCTGCTGCCGGCTGGCCTCCCACAGGGCCCTGGAGGGCACCGGGGCCTGGTCCTCAGCCTGGCAAGGTGGGGGCTCACGTGGTCATCGCGGGGCGAGGTGGTTCCATTATGGGCGGGGCTTGCTTGGGCTAGCTGGTCTCCTAAGAGGGCCCTGGAAAAAGCAAACTGCTCACCCAGGCTTTCCCTGTCAGAAACGCACTCGCTAAGCAGCGCATCTGCGGCCTCTCGGTCTGCCCCTGTCACACAGCTGCGCCACCCTTAGGCCACCACCTCAGAGCTCAGGAGGTTCTTCAGTGAGACTTGTGCACTCTCTCACCGGGGCTCATGCTGCTGCAGGCTTTCTGAAAACAATGAACGAACACCGATGGGTTCTTTGTGTCCCAGATACTGAAAATTGACTTGGAGGCAGAGGCTTCCCCTGTCTGCTGATCTTTCTTCCTACTCTGTGAAGAAGAACACACAAAGCTATCAATCCAACGCAGTCTTCATTTCCAAGTAAGACTTCTCCTTCTCCTGCTGAGGCCTGTGTGTGACGACCTAGCGCAACCATGGAGGTCTTGGTGGCTGTCTTCTCTCCCTGCCTGTCTTCCCCTCTTCCTGCTGGGTGTCTCAGAAGATGGGACCTGGCCAAGTTCAGGGTCACTGTGCTTCTGCCCTCCAGCGGTGGGTTCTCACACCGCAGATTCGACAAAGACATCCTCGGCACAAACCCGCTTGTTGCATGCTCAGGGCCCTTTTCCAGTCGCCTGAGCAGTGTGAAGTGAGAAGACTCCCCTTTGCTTCCATTCTTTGAGTATTTTGTTCCAATGCCTAGCTTTGGTGGGACACATCTATTGCATTTAAGATCCATGTCCACTAGTTGTGTGTGTGTGTGTGTGTGTGTGTGTGTGTGTGTGTGTGTGTGTGGCTATTTCCTCCGATCACATTCCCACAGTGGGAATTGCTGTGCTCCTGAGTGCTACTAAGCACACAGTGAAGAGTGTCCATTCTGCACTACTGTTTCTAATCCAGGGTCAACACTGAAGTCCCAAAATCCTGTTACATACATGTTGAGAGCCTTAAATATACTTCTAACAACAATAAAATGCTTGGTCAACATTGTCTACCCACAGGCACTCTTCAGCGTGTTCACTGTACTATTTTCTCAACCAGCCTGTGAAATATGCACCATCCTTCTCTGCATTCTGCATGTAAATAAACCGTGGCAAAACAGAAGACAACGACTTGCCTAGTCATGTCACTGAAAGTCATAAATCTGGAATTTAATCCAAGCAGCCTGCTTAGCGCACGTACTCTTAGCTGCCTTGCCTCCTAAAGCACATGATGCACTTCCAATTCTAGGAGTTTAGACTGAGGAAATAGATGTACCACGTCATGTACCTGGATCTTAGTTGTAATATTTTTAATGACTTGGAGAAGCTGAATGTAACCCACATATTTCATGGGTAATTGATCAAGCCACGGCATGTTAATCTGCTTCAACTCAAAGCCTTTAAACATGTGTGTTAGAGGAATATGCATAGTAGTTGGAGAAGTGCAAATGAATGTGAGAGCCAGGTGCCATTTTTCATCCATCAGGCGGGCACAGAGTGAAAAGGAGCGGTGACATTCGGCCCTGGCTAGATCAGATCTCGGGAACAGAGCCTTCCCTGCAAGCAGGGGGCCTTGGGGATCCTTCCAGTCACTTTGCAAAAGAATTTGACAACAAAAAATTGTAAAATATTTTTAAAATTAAAAAATGCAAGCCCTTTGACCAACATGCTTGTGAGACTCTATATTATAGAAAGCGAAGCATGTGCCTAAGGCAAAACATAGCAAGTAATTGAGTGTAAATAAGGCAACAACGACTAACCATGGCACATCCGCTCTGTTTCACTAATGCAGCTTCGACTTAACAAATCAGCTCTGATATGTTGACATGAGGAATGTCCACGACACACAGTATCAGAAAATTTACTTGCATTAAGAATGTGGAAGGCAAGACCTCATTTTAGTGAACACAAACAAGAGTATTTACCTATGTGTATGAATTTTGTGTGGCTTTGAGAAAAGCCTAGAGGGTTACAAACCAAGGTATTTTCTTTAGCTACCTCAGATCTGGAGCCTAAGTGTGTGTGTGTGTGTGTGTGTGTGTGTGTGTGCGCGCGCGCACGCGCGCGCGTGCATGTGTGTATACGCACATCTTTGTATTATTTTATTAGTTTTAGCAAGCACGTAACAGCTATATATTTAGATTATTTTGTTGAAAGGAACAGAGCATTAAATGACATAAAGATATTTATGATTTAACGTCCAATGAAAAGAAACACCCCCCCACACACATGCACATATAGTTTCCACTTTAACAAGCAATCCACAGTTATATCTACCTAGATGTGTTCATTTATTTA
Source organism: Dinomys branickii (assembly GCA_004027595.1). Taxonomy (NCBI): domain Eukaryota; kingdom Metazoa; phylum Chordata; class Mammalia; order Rodentia; family Dinomyidae; genus Dinomys; species Dinomys branickii. Next base: position 84,395 of record PVLD010006960.1, on the reverse strand, counting down.
GCTGCAGAGAAAAAGCCTAGAAGGTTGACCGCTTTCAAAATGTTAACAGCTTGCTTCTGACTTACGGGATTCTTTTATTGCTTCGATCTATCTCAATTTTCTGAATATCAAACAATCAAGATATATTAATTCATAAGGAAAAATTGTCCGAAATAAAATATAGAGAAGTAAAAACAAGAAGTTGGTTTATAAAGAGTGATGAAGAGTTACAACTGAGTTTGTAGTGACTAAAATCAACTGATGAGACAAAGGGACAGCTGAAAGCTGAAGGATGCCACCGAGGCCCAGAACAGCTGATCACCTGAAAACGCTTTCTCCCTTAGGGGGCGCTGTCTGCCGTGTCCTCAGCCAACAATCTTCTTGTCACAATATGTGACCTAGAAAGATTATGGGAAGAGATGCAATTTAGAGATTTCTTTCTTTTTTCATAGAGGCTGCATTTTCAATCTCAAGTGTTCTGGTTCTTTTCAAAGAGTGCTGATCTATAAAGAATTGGAAATAGAAGAGAGGAAAGGCGATGAATTCAGGCAGGCCTGCAGATGCAGGGTGTGAACAGGGTGCAGTTTGGTGCTGCCCCGGTGATGGGAGAGGGCCCAGGGCCCTGGACCCATACAAGTCTCTCTATTGGACACATCAGGAACTCCAGTATGTGTTTCCGGTTGAGCTCTGGACTTAGGTCTTTCAGCCAAAGCCAGGTGTGTCTGTTCCATTTGACACTTGCCACTGGCAGAATTCTGAAAGGCGCACGGCAGGGACGTGGAGGGGCACATGGCACATCCATCAGACTCCGCCCCCCCCGTTGGGTAAAGGGGGTGATGGTTTAGGAATGACGGATCCTTTGCCTTTCTTCTTCATCTTTGATAATATCCAAACCAAAGCTATACAGAACCTCAGCTAGTACCTCTTCTCAAGAGTATGTGGAGAAAAGAAAGTAATTATTATACAATTAGAGAAATAAATTTGATGAGTTAAAATCCCGGGATATTTGGCTGTTTTAAATTGTGTATGAAATTTAAAATGATCACACTGTATCATAAAACAGAAGCTGTGGAGATCAAAACCCAGCATTCCTGCTGTGTCTGAGGCTCCTACTCAGGAAGAGGACTCTGCTGTGAAACGGGAAAGAGACGCCGAGGGATTCCTCACTGTCTGCCATGCGGTCGTGCAGCGCTGGACTCCGCCACCGTGGATGTCCACACGGTGCCCTGTGGTCCTGCAGCAACTCTGTCGCTGAGGTGGAGGCCCGGGGCACTGGGTGTGGTTGATCGGCTGGCTGACTGCTGGTCCTGCTTCCTGGAGAGCTGAGCTGTGGTGCAGTGGAAGCCCTTCCTTTTGAGGCGCCTCTTTGTCTGATATGTGCAGTTGTTAACTCAAGGTTGAAAGAGACCAGAATACAAACCTGGAAAAAAAAAAGCTGCAAGTAAAACTCAATTTAGCTTGTGCCAAATGGAACAGAAAACATTTTACAAAGCAGACTCCTGGCTTTTGCACCCCGAGCAGGATGGAAGCCATGGCAGAGCCTCCTGATTGGGGGTGTCGGGAGCAGTACTGCACATATAATCAAAAAATCCTGCACTCGCAAGCCTGGACACTGATTTTTGGGTTGGGGTCTCATGATATACCTCAGGCCATCCTGGTATCCACTATGCTGCCACTATGTGGTCTCAAACTAGCGATCCTCCTGCCTCAAGCTTCTGAGTTTGGGGGTTATGAATGTGCCCACTGCCCCTGACCTAACACTGGCTTTTAAGGATCCACTCCTGGTCTGTGTTTGCCTCTTCCTTTCTGTTTCAGAAGAGGCCCTTTGGATAGTCCTGCCCCCACTGATGCTTTAGCACATCTGCACCTAATCCTGGCCTTTTTGTCCAGGAAAAACTTTTCTTCTGCTCTAAGCACAGCCTGTGCTCCTGCACCCTTTAAAACCAACTGCCTGCCGGAACCAGGAAATTCCCCTTCAATCCCAAGGTCCACATTCATCGAGGCATCCTCTGTGCTTGCTTCTGCTGCCACACCTCCTGGTCTCCCCGAAACCACTTCCAAGCGGGCCCACACCTGCGCTTCTCCCTGGCCAAGGTCATCCCAGGCGGCCCCTCTCCCCTTCCCCAGCTCGAAGGCCTCTGGCCTTCCACTCCCTTCCATGCTCTTGGAATTTTCCCCTTGGCTAAGGCTATTTCTCAATCCTTCCTGAGGGCTCAGTCTTCTTTGGCCTGCCTTAGGATCTGGGGTTTTCTGGGTTCTGCCTTTCTCACCTCTGGCATTGGCTTAATAGAGTGACACTTGATTTATTTCTGGGAATTTGCCAAAACCAGGGACACAAACATGACTGAAACATCACCATCTACTAGGGATCCTTGGCCCCATTATCCAACATCTCCCGGTCCCCCTCTCTTGGCAAAATGAGCATCACATGCCTCTGACCCCTTCCCACCTGTGCCACAGTGCTTCCATGGTTACTGGAGGGGCAGCCTTCCAGCCTCGATGCGCCAGACCTGAGAAGCACCCTTTGTTCCACTTCCAGCTGGTTTCCAAATCATTTGTCCCTGAGAAACACTGCACAGGACCCTGCCGCCCTTTCACTGTCCCCTGGCATCTCCCCACTTCCCACTTGGAAAGCACTACAGTAGCTTTGCTCTCCTCTCCTTTCCTGGACTTCTTGGAGATTTTTCCTCCCCAAGCTGCCAGAGTGACATGGACCTGACCATGTTACTGAGTTCTGTGGTGGCTCTCTGTGGCCTGTGGAGCCAAGTTCCACCACCTATAAGACACTTCCTGTGCCTTCCACAATCCCCTACAACCTGGGACTCCCTGCTTCCCTCGCCCAGGAGCTCTCGCTTTGGGTACATGTGTTGGGGATGTTCTCTGGCAGGGGTCCCTGCGCCGTGGTGCATTTGTCCCTTCTGCTAATGGGGTTTCTCTCCTATTGATACAGGGGAAAGAAACCCCCAACTTGCTAGATATCTGGGACAAGTTCATGTTCTCTAAAATCAAAGAATGAATTTTAGGAACAACAGTGATTAGGAGCAGAATGTATTTATTGAAAGGAAGAAAGCTTCTGCCTGAGAGCGACAGGAGGGGGCCCAAGTGGGTGGCCCAGGAACCTGTCTTTTTAGGGATTTTCGTAGAGCAAAACCGGGAGGTGAGGCGAGTCTAAGGTGAGGAAAAATGGAAAATCACAAGGTTGGCATGAGACCAGACAAAACTATAGTCAACCAATAAGATTACAAGGGTAATTGTTCAGGTAAAATTGACTACATTGAGATCAAACGGGGAAGCGAGTCAGCTAGCAAGGGGGCGTGAACATGGGTGGGGGGGCTTGGGGCGGGGCAGGAGGGCTTTCCTGGAGGGGGCGGGGCTAGGGACTCCCCAGCTTTTCCAAGGTGATGCTGCCTATTTAGAGTATCAGGTCCTGATGTCCATCCTGGAGAGGTGTGTGGGTGCCTTTGCTTAATCCTTTGTTTCGAGGTCTGGCCCACAACGGAAGTGTCTGTCTCACAGTTGTGAGGTATCTTGTCCTCCATACTGGCTCCTTCGAGGACCCAGCCCTATCTGACCACCTATAATATTTCTATCTAACTCAGCTGCCCACCACAGTGGAAACAAAAAGTCCTGCATTGCTTGCTTCGGAGCATGAGAAGAAGTTTGTGTTACTCACCAGGTTCCTGCCCAATCAGGAAGCTGCCCTACAGAACAAGCCCCGTCAGCCCTGCTGTGCACAAAGAGGAGTGAAATCTATAGTAAGTGCAGCAAGTGTAGCAAGAGCCCTAAGGAGGCTAGATTTATGTCAGTTAAAAACACCAGGGTAACCACTCCCAGGGTAGCACTAGCACTGCTAGCTTCAACAGGAATACTAACATTCCACAGGTCTTTCTTTCTACAACATCCTTTTTTTGTGTGTGGCACTGGAGATTGAACCCAGGTTTTCACACTGAGTTCCATCCTCAGCCCTTTTAAATATATATTTTAAATTTTGGGACAGTTTCTCTGTAAGTTGCTATGTTGTCCATGCTGGGCTTGAACTTGCAACCCTCCTGTCTCAGCCTCCCAGAGTGCTGGGATCACAGGCCTGAGACGCTATCCCTAGCTCACATTTGTACTTTGAAAAGGAGGAAACCACAGGTGTGACAGTGTGGTGTTCCTTCCATCTTGTTTTAAATAATGCCTCTTAGCTGGTATTTCTCTTGCTTTCTGTCTTCAGTGTTTATTATTAGGAGACTCAACTTTCAGATTCTCTGAAGAGAATTCTTTCCTGGGAAAGGTAAGAGGTTAAAGAATATGTAGCTAAAATTAGCTCATTTTATGGCCCTGCAGAAGTGATTGCAGGAGATGCAGTAGTTCGAGGCAATAACTTGACAAATGGCTGCAGAAATGAGCTCTTCATCGTGATTCGCAAGAGCTCTCCGGGAATTCGAGTTCGTAATTACTGCATGATTCTTGGGGGGCTCTTTAAGGCTGGAGTGGCTCTGTGCCTCATTCCTCGGGTGAGCCTTCTGGCTCACTGTGTTCCAATTTGATGCATGGTGCCCGACTCTCACCCTACATTTGTTTGATGATGACTATTTAATTAGCCTGCCAGCCTACAGAAATCTCCAGATGAAGAATGACAATACTTGGTGCTATCTCTGTCTGGATCCCTTTTCATTCAAGGACGTCAAGATGTTTCTCATTAATTGTCAACCTACCTAGAGGCATTTGGGGTAAGTGCTACGGGAAGATGGTTCCAGTGATGGTGCTTGCCCTGCCCCCAAAGGTCATCCCAAGCCAGCAGCACTTGGGCTAAGAGTTTGGAGTATTAGGTGGCCTGTCTTGCTTCGCTGAGGTTAACTTGCACCATGAAAGGAAGCCACTCTGTCTGCATTACAAAGGGTCATCTGATCCTGGCCCGTAGATACTGCATATATGGAGGAAACGCCCTGCAGTGAAAAACGAGCCTTTCCCATCTCTAAGCTGCAGGTTTTAGGACACAATTGGACAATGTTGCTCCACAAGCATCCAACTTATCGGGAGGTCTTCATGCCCTCTACCAAGCTGCAGGACCCACCAAGATTAACAGAGGAGCCTGTGGCTGTGGAATTTAGAACCTTCTCACTTCTGCTTCCCCACAAGAGAGCCATCACTGTAGCAGAGGCTGCATGAGCTGTGGAAATGGAAGGAAGATGAGGAAAAGGATCGGCCATAGTTTAGTCCCGCAGTCTAGCTAATGTTGCCACCAGTTTCTGTGGATTGAGCAGCGAATTTCCATTCTTTAGCAAACACAGGTGATAAGATTCTACCAAACTGATTGTTTCGGCAGTTGGAAAGTGGGGGAGAAAGGTGATTATGCAAATATAAGGTGCCCTGTGATTGGCTAGATGGAACAGGCACCTGCTAATTGGGAGAGGAGGAAAAGAAAACGCCTTCTCTGAACTGAGTCAAGGGAATCAAACTAGTGGCCAGGGGCAGAACCTGTTTATAGTATTTGTGCAGTGATACTCAAAAGTAATTGGACCTATGCGTAACATGTGACACCGATCTGATCACAGGGTGAGTCTGAGTGTGGCGTGTGTGTGTGTGGGGGGGGGGAGACTTTGTTCTGTTTTTAGTGCCCTGGAGGATCTCCAGAATTGTTCAGCTGAATTTAGGTTGTCTCTCTTTAATTACCACTTGGCCATTGCCACCCCATCACGGCCTCTGAGTGATGACTCTGCGCATTTTTCACTTGGGGTAATGAACCACTTCCTTAATCTAGTTCTATCATTCGACTTTGTCCCAGGGAGGTTCTTTACAGACAATTTCCATTTTAATCAGAAGTGAACGGGACTATTGCCTTTAAAGTATACCAACTGTGGGTTTGCTGGGAATTTCATCAACTTTGATTTTTATCCAATTTAACTTTCTGCGACAGCTTTCAGTAAAGTTCTTTCAAGCCTAAAGCAAGCAGAGCTCAGGGTGTGGGCGATTCCCTTGGACTCCTGAGGGGAGGGCGGGGAGAAGCCAACTGAGAGGAGAAGAGAAGGGACTGTGTGGACAGACACTGCAACACTGGTCGGTGTCAGTCCCAGTGGTAACGGACAGCTGGAAACATAATTCCAAGTAACTTCACTCTAAGAGTCCTTTGGGCTAGCAAGGTGCTCTTAAACCCTGCCCTTCCCAGAGTTATGAGCTCCAAGCCTAACACCAGCCAGAAAGAGTATGAGTATGGGGACAGGGCCACGTGTGACTCAGCTCTGCATGAGGCTGGGTGCCACCCACAGTGGGGACGGGTGCCACAGACAGCCGAGGGCCCTGGCCTGGGCAGCAAGCAGAGCCTCAGGCACCCAGTTTGCGCAGACACCAGCAAGGCTTTGTTTTTATAGCTTCCAGTTTATTTTTCTGGCCTTTGAAAAGAAGCAATTTTGGATGTCTCCAAATCCTTCTGTGTCCTACTTTCTGTCCAGGGCCCTCATCGTCCCTGTCCTCTACCTCAGATGGACTTCCTGTGCACTGTCTTCTTGGATATCCAAGCTGCCCCAAGCACTTAGTCCATTTCATTCTTTTATTTTTCCCAACGACTTTATTCAGGTAAGTGATGCAGTGAACAGGACAGTTTAAAGTGTAGGATTTCCTTAGGTTCCTGTAGTGTTTGCCCTCAGCAAGATGAACAGCTGCATCGGGACCGGGAACACTGTCTTCACTCCAAAGCAGTAAGCCCTCCCAAAGTTCGCCTTTACTCCCAGACAACCGCTGATCTCTTTCGTGTGAACATAGATCATTCTGCATGCCATAGGACTTTATAGAAAGACTCACTTTTGGGGGGTCTGAGTTCTTTGATCCAGCATGAATTTGAGATCCACCCATATTGCTGCACATAGCAGTGATCCACCCTTTTACACTGCTGAGGACTAATGCATTGTGTGGACAGACTGCAGTTTATTTACCCATTGATCAAGTGTTCCTTCTGCATTATAAATCGCAGCATTAAGAGAGGTAAGGGCTTTCTGTAAGAATCACTTAACAGAAGAAAAGCACTGTACAGATTGGATAACTAAGCAAGAACACCAAAGCATTTCCTTGCAGTTTATTTAAAATTCAGACTCATATCTCTTCTCGCCTTTCATTTTCAGGATGGAGTGGACCTTAGATTTCTGCACTTTTAACAACAGTGTGGTGATTCTAGTCCAAGTACACTAATCCACTGTCATTTGTTCAAGGTCATAGAAGGTTGGAAGCCAAGCTACATTTAAATAGAAAGTCTCGATTTCTAAGTTCGGGGCTTCTTTTACTACACCACACCAGGGCCAGCAACATCTGACCCAATAACAGATCAGGGGAGCCTGACCGTCTGGTAGCGCAAATGCTTTTGCCATTTGCTGAAGAGAGAACACAGAGCTGTGGGTTCTGAGCTAGTCCCTGTGCTTCCAGAAGAGGGCGCGGGAGACAAGCTTTCTCTTCTGTGCGCGTCAACCCCCCCCCCCCCACCTTCCTTTTTTCTGTCTTCCTCCTTCTGTCACCAGAGCTGCATAGGTGAAAGGCAAAGAAGTGAGACAATCAGGTCCTGATGGAATTGTTTGACTTCAACAAAAAGCAGGGCCCCTTGGAGAAGTTTCTTGACCTCACTAGCTTGTGGTAAAACCTTGTCCCCCCGTATGGTATCCACTCCCCGGCTTCCCGTGTTTAATTTTGAATCCGCACTTTTACCTCGGCAACGCTCTCAAAATCTTAGACGTGCCCTGGGCTAAGAAGAGGCAAAGATCCCGGAAATGTACCCAGAGCTGAAGAAACTCTGATCTTTAGGATCAACAAAAATGTCATTCTGGTAATCTTGTTCCCCATCTCTTTTTCTTGGATATTTCAGGAGGAAGGCCTCAGACCTAATCTGGTGTACATTTCCCTTCAGTTATAATTTCAGTGACCTTTGGGCTGCCTTCCCCCAAACTCAAAATTTCAACACAAACAAAAAACCCTGAACCTCAGCTGATACCAGCGGGTGCGAATACTGACTGTGGCACAGGGCAGGCTCAGCCAGGGTTTCAAGGCGGTGGAAAACCAAGGAACAACACGAGCGGGGGTACGCGCTGTGGAGGGGTGTGGGCGTGATTAAGCTGTGAGAAAAAGTGATTTCCTCTTTGGTAGTTTTGGTATTTTCCTAACAATGATTTCAGGAGAAATGAGATCATCCAAATGGGTCTACTATCTTTAAAACCTAGAATGAGGCCTGGCCTGGGGATGCCCGCCTGTAATCCCAGCACTCGGGAGGCTGAAGCAGGAGGATCATTGCGAGTTTGAGATCCGCCTCGGCTACAAAGTAAGCTCAAGGCCAGCCTGAACTGCAGAGAGACCTCGTCTCAAAAAGACAAAAAAAAAAAAAAGACCTAGAATGAAGGTAAGCTTTTGCCTAAAATGAGCTAACTCAGGGCTCTGAGAACTCCAAGTGTCCTTGGACTGAGTGAGAAGGGCAGGGCATCCCCAGGCTCTGAGACGACCCTGGGGAGCGTTTATGAGAGCCACAAAGTTAACCAGGTGGCTGTTGACTGGAGAGGGGCCTCCAGTGTGCTTGTGAGGCTATTTAGGCTTTGCTTTATTTGAAACACAAGTACGGAATGACACCTACGCAGAATGACAACAGTTTCCACAGGTCTGACAAGGAAATTAATCTCATGACTTTATGGTCACACTTCTGTGACAATACAGTTTTATTTTGGTGAAACCTGTGTCTGAGTTTGTGCACACACACTGCTCCCTGATCCTGATGGCTTATTTCAAAACCTAACCCCAAATAAGCACAACGGAGACCGCCTTCCCACAACCCCATTTGTTATTTCTTGCCCGTGTTATGACAGAAGCACTCCCTGTGATTTCTGTTCTCGGAAACGAGAAGCTGTGATAGGCATTAACAGAAGAGGCTTCGCGTGGAAATCTCCCCCGGATTTTCTCACCACCTCCCTCTGAATTTGATCCGCGGTAGTGTTCTCAGACTCATTAGTATAATCTTAGGCTGGCGATGTAGCACGTTGAGGAAGAAGAGCAGAAATGATGGGCTCTGAAGATGAGTAAACAGCTGTCAAGACAAAGTCAGGAGTGTTGCATGTTTTGGGAGGGTCTGAAGAGTTCCTTCTTAGCACTGTTGCCTGCAATCCGTGATTAGGAACTCGCCGCTATGTCATTTGTGGAATTCTTGCATTATAGGTGAGGACTATTGAAACTGCATTAAGCCACCGGGAAAACATACTGCAGCATTCTGCCTAGAACAGATTTCAGTCTTGGAGTGAAGAGTTTGGCTGAAACCAAATGGCTCCTGGGAATTAAGAATCTTGTGAGCCCGAGGAGTCTGGGTTTCTGGTGAGCAGAGTGGTACACTTGCTGGAACATCTGCCTGTGGGCACCCACCTTAGTGAACAGAGATTTGTTTTTCTGCAGTATTTAAATTCAGAATAATTTATCAATTTTCCTAAGGTCCTGGCCAACTATTTAACAGTCTTACAGCTGGAACCCCTGCTGTCCCTGCCCTGAAGTGTTTGTTGAGCCTCCTTCCAATATATGAGTTTAAATCCACTCAGCACTGCAGTTCTTTACCTGCTGTGGCTTTTCCCCAGTCCCAAGAGAATGGGGAGAGGTGGATTCATGGGTGGTCTGAGTTTCCCAGCCTATTGCTTGTAGAGGATTGACAACTGGTGGTCAGCTTATAACCCCCAGCTGAACTGAGTAAGAGTAGTCCTGGGTGTGGGAGGCCCACCTGGGGATTGTTGCCAGCTGCACAATAGGAAGAACTGGACAGAGAAGAAGTGAGGCTGTTAGGAGCAGAGAAAAGCTGTTGGGAGCTGCTAGAAACTGTAAGGAGCTGTTGTTCTTTTGGAGGAGCTTGTCATGCTGGCATTCCTGATGAACTTGGCTGTTTTCATCCTCTGAGGAGCTCGGAACCTTGTTGGCACTGAGAATAGCTTCGGTTCACTTTGAAGGCACTCTGGTCCTCACTCTGAGGATCAGTTCTTGGCTCTGGAGGGGAAGAAGGTGCATAGCTCAGTCTCCTGGAGAAGCCTATCAAGTTGCCTTTCTTGATGGGAACTCAGCTTTCCAGATCATCAGAGGAGCTGGGACCTCACTGTTGCTGAGGGTGGCTGTGGTACCCTTGGCGGGAGCTGTGGTTCTTACTTTAAGTGTTGTTTCCTGGCTCCAGGGAAGATCCCTAAGCCTGCTAGCATAGATCCTTCTCCTGCTGGCGCAGACTTTCTAGCTTCCACCACTGACCTTTGGGCCTTCCAGTGCAGATCCATGAAGCAAGGATGCATGAGACATTGTCGTAGGCTCTAGCCCTCCAATTGGATTAGTGAGAACCATTGTTATGAGCTCTAGGTCACTCAGCTGGACTCATGCAGGACATTTCCATGGGACCCAGGCCCTTGGCTAGATTCTTTGGTCTTAGTGTGTGGACAGATTTCCTGCACTCTGTTGTATATCATTCTTTGGATGACTATTATAAAAATATTGTAAAATATGTGTCCTGTATTACACTGTTTCACCTTGCAAAATAACCCCCAAACCATGACATGGCTGCAAAATCAGAAATATGTGGCCAGAAGGAAGCAATTTGATTTCCTCCTTGAATGGATAGAGGAGAAATATTTGCGGGTTCTCAAACCTAAGTTAAATTAAACTGTGTTTGTTTCTCTGCCTGGTACCCCTGATGGCCAGGTGTGCTGTGGAAGCCAGCTGAGGATTATAATTAAGTATGCTGTCACTGTTCCATTTCCAGAGGTGCTGAGTTTGGGCAGAGAGTGCATACAAAGTATTGAACGTGTGCCCACAGGCACCAATACAACTCAGATTAGGTTGTCGTAGCTACTGCTATTAACTTCTTTTTCCATCAATCAAAATATTTATGGAAATAAATGGTGGTCTAAATTATGTTGAGAGACAGGGAGACAGAGAGATAGAAATGGATTCAAACATATTAATAAGATAGTTAAATGGTTTGGCAACTATATGTGTTTCTTGGGGATCTGGTATAACAAATACCCACAAAGTTATTTAGTGGAAACTTATCTCATGGTTCTGGAGGCTAGAAGTCTGAAATCAAGGTGTTAGCCAGGACGTGCTCCCAGAAGGACCTAGGTGAGAACCTTGCCTCTTTCAGCTTCTAATGCTGCCCTGTTTCTTGGTCTGTAGTTGGAAAACTCTCGTCTTTGCCTCTCCTCCTTCCTCTTTACGGTCTGTCTGTATCACATCTCCATCTCTCTGTTCCTCAGCAAGATGCTTGCCGTTGGATTTCTGAACCATCCAGATAACCCAGGATGATCTCAGACAGAGGGCCTCAGTTACTTTGTTAAAGACCCATTTTCCAGGTAAAGTCACATTAACAACTTTGTAATTAGGGCATGGATGTGTTAAATTGGGGGCCACTGTTTTTTTTGGGGGGGCACTGTTTAACTCACCACAATAATCATATGAACGTTTGTTTGATTCAGAAGGTTTCATAAGGGTGAATCCCAAATTCCGCCTAAGACACAAGGGATGATTGTGGGGCAAATACCTAGAGGCAACATTGTTTTGTCATTTAGTTTTAGTGGTACACGGGGATTGAACTCAGGACCTTGTGCTTGCCAGGCAGGCGCTTATTCCACTGAGCTATATCCCCTTGTCATTTAGTTTTAGACACCGAATTTAAGCTGGGCTTACAAAGGAAGTAGAAATTCGATTTCACCATTGTGTCTCATATCAACTTGGCCTTAAGATTTCCAAAAATACTGTCAGTGTTATTTAATTAGAAGCCACAAAAGCAGATAAAAGGCTACAAGCTAGTCAAGGGTTGGGCCATAGTTTATTACATCATCTTTGTAAAATTTTACCCTAGAAATAATTTAGAAGAAAGAGTGCAATGTATGAACAAAGTTAAATTTTCATCTATGCCCTGGCAGTAGTTAGTTAGCATTTGAAGTATTCTGATCAGGAATATACTCCAGGCATGATTGCCAAGCACTTCAAATATTTCTCTGAAAATCTGCACATGACTTCTTAATTAGTATGAGATATAAAAATAACTTCTCATTAATTAAATGAGTGGTGTTCAAGTTCCACCAGTCGTGCATGAAAGCTTGTAGGAACCTGGCCAGTTCAGCCATCCGTGCCTCTGAGGAAGCCATCAGGTGTGGAGCCCAGTTAGTCCTGGCTCGCTGTTTCATTGGACATCATTTGACCAGATGTAGCCTGTCCCCACCACGGAACATCCCAGCACCTGCCCAGAAAGAGCCTTTTGTGCAAAGTACTTGGTGTTTCTGAGAACAGAGAAGGGAATCTTCCCAAACTTACCAACTTAGGTGGACTAAAGCTGTGCCTGCTTGCTAACAAATATGCAAATATTTGCAGAATTTGGCTCAGGACTGATTTTCATCTTAGCCTAACACCTGTTGAGGAAGATTGGGGTAGGCCAAGGTGGACTCCCGGATGTCTAATCCCCAGAGGCTACTGGTATTTACACAGAGCCTTGAATGCTTGTTGAAACAACACACAGGCTCCAGGAGGCTTGCAACAGAATCCCTCAGTCTTTGCACCAAATCCTGGAAGGGCTGTGGCCGCAGAGCTGCAGGTAGAGGGATGGCTGAGCTGTCTTTTCATCCATAATCCATTCACAATGGTCTGCCTGGAAGCAGCAGTTGTATATCACTTTGCAAATGCAGGGCGGAGGGATCAGATCCTCTGAGAGAATTTTCAGGATTATAAATGCAGGGACCACAGTACACACAGCAGGCTCAGTGTTTGATGCGTGTGTGTGCATGTGCACACCTATGTGCGAACAGACCCCTGGATCAGGGAAGGTAGAGTTTCTGGATCATAGACTTTCTAGAACTTTACAGCTGATCAAAATGTGAGGACTGAGTCAGGATTTTTATTTGCTATGTGCTTCTGTAAATCAATAGTAATCTTAATAATTCAAGTAATAGTCGTTACTAGGAGAAGAATAGCTTCCATAATTCTGGTTACTAAACCTGTTTGATTTGAGAAAGTTGCAACAGTATTTCATGGATTTAGAAACTACAACAGGGATCAGTTCTAGCCATTTAATGTGCTGTTGGGTCTGTATGTGATTAAGTCACCACTGGGCTTATCGGCTGCAGATGTGCATATTTTATTACAACAGAGGAAGAAATTTATTGAAGACCAACGGAAATATATAAATGTATGTCGCGGATAAAATTCTCTAAAACATCTTATGTTTCTAAGGTTAAGATTTGCATATGGGAGAGAAAATGGCCTTCCCGAATGAGGGAGGTAGGCAGGGCTTAGGGTAGACTGTGAGGTAAGAATGTGAAGTGCTACGTACCTACTTATGACATTTAGCTGAATCTTATTTTTGTTGCTGTTCCTGTTGAACTAAAGAGTAGCCAGAAACAGGGAGCATGCTACGATTTTTTTACTGGAATTATTTGTTTCGAGAATCTCATGAAATAACTGAGAAACAATCGTTTGGAGTCGAAACTGCTCCTGAAGTAGAGCCAGGAAGTGTCACAAAGCTGCTGGAGTCTTTGTTAGTTCTGACTCTGGGCACAGGAAGGGAGTCTTGGCTAGAAAATTTTACTTGGGAAAGAAGGCAAAGGGAACAGAACAGGATAGCAAACCTAGGGAGAAGACCAGTTGTTTTCTTGTCATAATGGACTCAAGATCTAAGAAACAGAGGTTCCGCAGAGGTGACCTTATTCTGTTCCCTCTGCCACACCATAGACCGTGGTCACCAGGCCCAGCCCCCACATAGGTGGCATGTGCCATTCGCGGTGCTCTGGTTGTGAAGATGTCTGACCTCACGCTGAGCACAGCTACTCTCTCTGGACTCCATACGCCTTGATTCTGTTCTCCGCTATCTGTAGAGTAACTCTTCTCCCTATTTGGCCTGACAACCTTTCCCAGGTTTAATGACGGCTGTCATTTTCCTTCCCTGCTTTACAATGAATGGATAATCAGGAACAGTTCTAAGAGCTTGAGGTTTGGGCCGAGGGAACATTTTGAGATGTTTTATACATGCTTCATCGAGACAATTGAATCAGAACAATCTCATAGCCTAAAGAAGCATCTCTGAGATAGATTCATTTGTCTTTATCACAGTTTGATCAAAAGACTGAAGAATCCTAATGGTATTTTCTGACACTTTGTGCTCAGAAAAGCATTCAGTCTGACAGTCATGATTTATGCTATGATTTTTAAATGATTTCATAGTTGTCATTAGCCCAAATTTACACCCTTGATTTTATGATGCAAAAAGAACAAATTTAGTGCAACTAAAAGATCAACATGACACTTTGATTATACTGAGACTGAACAAGAAGTGGTCACTGAATATTTAAATTTTTTTCAAATCATAGATATAGTCTAATAGGAATGAGCAATAAGATGTCATGTATAGAAATCACCATAAAAACATTCTTTGGGGCACCTACTTGTGTTGTGCTGTCTGTAAATTGCTGTTAGAATGCCTTATTACCACGGGCAGTGGCTTGCATTCAGTGCGTGGTACTAGCTTCAGAACCCATGCAAGCATAGTTACTGTGTGTAGCACCCCATCTAGTAACACGCTGTGGGGGTGTTAGCTGACATCGGGGAGACAGGAATCAGAGGCCCACACTTCCAAACAAGCTGCTCTCTCACGTCACATTTTCTTCTTAAGTTTTGATCCGTACTAGAAATTTTGTTTATAGATATATACTTAGAGACATATTTATGCTTATTAGAAATGATGTTTTTATTGATAAAATTGGTGATGATGATGAAATGTGGATTTACCAAAAAATACTGTTTGTGTGTTCCTGCTTTTCCACGCACAGGGTGTAAGAATCTCACTGTGACTGTGTCAGTAGACATCTGAATGTCATCTTGATTTCTTGATGCCAAAGCAGTTAGTTTCAAATTTTAGTTATTTTTATCAAAACATTAGCTAAATCTTGCCACTATCATATGTCTTTCACTTAAGGACACCTAAAGGGGTAGAAGAGATCTGGGGTGCTGTCAAGCTTTCAGAACAGTCTGTTACAGCTTTTGTGCCTTCCTCCATGTAGCTGAGGGAGAGGCCCATCTGAGACTGGTGTTGTATCAGTACCTCCTGGCAAAGCTCTAGTTACTGAAGGTGTGTAGGTTGGATTATTGTTCAAAACTGCCATGTGAGGAGTCCCATTTCCCCACCTTTGACACTGGGATGACCACAAGGCATTTCTGGCCAACGTGATGCTAGTGTTTGTGGCACAGGAAAGGGTTTTGAAAGGTGCTTGTTCATAGAACTTGCCGTTTTCCATCTCTGCTAAGAACATGGGAGAAGCATGCTCTGGGTGAAAGGGCGGGAGGACATGCAGCAGGCCAAGGTACAGTGGCAGCTCTCGGCCACCAGCTGGCACCAGTTGGGTCCCTCAAACTACACAGCAATGGCTGGCTGGTACCGGCTTCCGGTATCCATCCCACACCTGGCATTCCTAAGGCTCCAACCAGATTCGGGCCTGGACACATCATAAACCAATCCTTTTAAAAATTCTTACAGTGAATTGAAAGTAGGCATTAGTATTTTTCCTACTATGTAGATAAAGCAATCAAAACAAGTTGGCCTAACTCACATAACCAGGAGAATCAGAACACAGCTCCAGAGCTCTAGTACAGATGGTAGAGTGTGTCTTTCGTTCTACCACATACTTCCATTCTCCCTTAGATTAAACCGAACTGTAGCTACAGCTGTGTCCATGTGCACAGCAGGAGGCACAAAAACCAAGCTATGGTTCAGTGCGGGTCCTTCTGGTGCACTTTCACTCACTCAACACGTGTTTAATGAGTACCTACGACGTCCTGTGTTACATCCTAGGGGTTTAACAATAAGCATGATGGACGCTGCCCTGCCCTTGCAGGGTGTGTCCTCTTACCTTAGTATGGATGTGTTTGTTAAGTGTAGGTTTCAAATTTCCTTTGCTAAATAGGAATTCAGTCTTATCTTACCCTGGGTAGGTAATCAAGAGCCCTAGACAAGAACACTGTCTGCCCATGACTTTCCATGCGGTGACTGCTAGCTGACTGGAATGCAAGCCACAGCTACTTTTGGACCTGCATTCAACTACTGAAGAACACCGAGTTGCTCTTCCCCAGAGTGCACTCGTCTATCACAGGTCAGAGTTTGGGAAGAACAAAATTATTCTACTGTTCTACAGGGGAGAAGAGTGATGGGGTATTGTAATTCTTGCAAATAAACATTATTAAACTCAGACCATTTCTGAATTTTAGAATAAAAATAATTAACTACTGAAAGAATGGTAAACCAGAAAGATTAAAACTTATAATTAAAGAATAAGAATGACTTTTGGTATCAAAGGCATCTCAACAGAATCTCTGAGCGGTACACTAAATAAAGTGAATTATTTCTACCATAATAACAGTATTTACTATAATACAATGGCATACTAGAAATCTAATTGCAACCTGCCAAGTATTTTAAAATAACATGCAAAAGTACAGGAAGGATAGATATGATCTGTATTTCTAAAAAGAACATGGTAATGCTACTATATGGTTCAATTTTTAGATATCAGGATTTAATATAATAAGAAAAGACAGAGAAAATGAAAATTGGGCAGAGTTTTGAATAGGTGCTTTAAGAAAGGGCTTTGCAACAGACTGGAAACAGGCTGATTTTGATTATATTTTAAAGTGAGATAAAGTAAAGATGGAGTAAGTCTAAAGTAAAACATAATTATAAGTTTCCCCCTAATCCCTGGCAAAATACTAAAGATGAGATTCCAGAACCATGTTAGTAGCTCCACACAACTTTGCCATTCTTAGTTATTCACCGTATTAAGCGTTGTCAGAAAGCAGATAATAATATATTCCTGAGCAGAAATAATCATACAGGAATTTAATAAGATATCTGAATTTATAGTTTTGCCTATTTTCCAAAATAGATGACAATCATAAATAAAACTTAAAACAGAAAATAGTCACATAAGCAACCAGAGAGGGAGTAAGAAGACAGAATGATATAAATTCATTTTGCAGTAGAAAAAAATTAAATGCACAATACTTTTTCCACTAGGGGAGCATCAACACCTCACGCTGTGTATACCCCTTGGTTTCTTTTCACAGTGCCTGTTGTATATATTGACTAATTCCTAAAGGACACATTTTGATGAGAACACAGATAATGTCATGGGGGTTAATTGACTAAAAATTCAGATGAATACTCTTAAACCTACAATGGCTGGAAAAGACAGGCATTATTCACTCTAACATAGAAATAACCTTCAGAAATAACCCTACAGAAGAATCAGCAGCCCCTAAGTTAGATGCTGACAGTTGACAGATTTGCAGCACTGATAGATAGGTATAGAACAGAATGAAGCCTTCATTTTAGGTGAGTATCTGAGATTTGGGAATAGCTGATTGTCTGAAATCAACCAAGTTAGTGTAGATAAGAGGTGCCTGAAACATGGTCACTAGCCATTGCATATTTTGAGAAATTAACAACGTGATGTTAATAAAAGTGGGGATTTTGGTGTCTTTTTTTGTCTGTCTGACCTCAATATACAAGTGAGTGGATGTAACACAAAATGAACTTCTGTAAAATCTTGATGAGGGATAAGTAGCATCTACCACATGCTAGAAGATGAGAGGGAGAGAGAGACAGAGAGAGAGACAGAAAATGACAGAGAGAGAGAGAGAAGAGGAAACTAGAATTTTTCAGAAATAGATTAAAATTTGTTGAAAGTAAAATTTAAAAGTAACGAAGAGCAGCATGTAAGTAGGGAAATAGAAGTACAACTTGCATTCCTACAGCACTGTTGTTTTTGAAGAAACTGTATTAGCTTTATCTACCTTGAAGGTGGACCAGGCCCTTACAGTGTGGCTGTAGGGCAGGAGGCTGGAGAAGAGAATTTTGTGCTGTCTGTTAGCTATCTGGGTCCTTTGAGAAGGAAATAGAAGGATGATGTACAAGCTGAAATGAGAGGAACTCTGTGGAGAGAAGAAATTTGGTGCATCAAAGACCTTGAAACTTTAACTGCTTCAGACCACCAAACAGGAGATAAAATTGAAACTGCCTTTCGGTGAAGGTGAAGTGGTGAGACCAAATGGAGAGCACGATCTCCCAGACGGTCTGGCCCAGGACGCTGGTGTGAGTCCTGTGGTCTGAGAGATGCACAAAACTGAATAAACAAGGAAGGAAACTGGGGTGAGAGTCATGGTTCTGCAGTTACTTCAGGTGGAGTCCCGGCTCATGAACTAAGTGGAAGCAACTGGATGGAAACCGACAAAGCAAAGAGAGAGGGAAAAAACCCCACAAGCCTGGACCAAAAGAGTCTTTGGATACTTGAGTTTCACAACCATCCATGAACCCTGGACCTAACCCCAAAGGGGCAGAGAGCAAAGCTTTGTTTTGAAGCAGTGTTCAACCTAAGGGAAAAACTGCGCTTTCACTTACGTTCAATATTATGATCAACTTTACAAGAAGCAAACCTACAGCAGTAATCCAGGCATGTCTTAGAATACATTCTGAGAAGTGGCGTCACTAGGTACATGAACAGCAACATTTGAAATCTGGATGTGTATCAGTAGATGTCTCCGAAAAGATTATAGCAAGTTTTAATCTTACTGTGTATTAAAGTTCTTATTTTCCTCCATGTTTACTAGCAATGGTTTTATTGTTTTGCAAAAGGATTCCTTGAGATGTAATTTGATTCTTGTCCAGTAAGAGTGATTCCTAGTGACCAGGGTTCCTATCTTTCATGTTCTGAGTGGGAGGATTTCTTTTCCACTTTTTAGTGGCTAACAAAGACAGTGTTTGTCAATAAAAGGGAATGGAGCACAGACACATGATAAAACATGGGCGAACCTCAGAAACATGCTAAGTGAAAGAAGCCAGACACCAGACACACATAGGGCATGACTGTGACTCCATTTATGTGAAATACCCAGCAAACAAGCATCTATAGGGGCAAGGAGTCGACTAGTAGTTGGCTGGCACTGGGCTGGGGCTGAGGAATGACTATGAATTAATATGAGGGGTCTTTTGGGGACGCTGAAAGTGGTCTAATGCTACAAATTTACTAAAACTCATGGAATTATATACATAAGATAAGTGTACTTATGACATACAAATTACAGCTCAAAACTATTCCTTTTTGTAAATTTTATTTTAAAGAGAATAGTAAAAAAAAGAACAATAGCAAGATACAAACAAATCAAAGCAAGAACATTAAAAGTGATATGGGGTTTCAAACCAAATAATAGGAATTAACAGTGGTTGTTATATTACATATGGTTATCTTCAATGAAGCTGCCGCCTCCTTGGCGCAGCAGGCAGCGTGTCAGTCTCATATCTTCAATGAAGTTGCTCAGGTTACCAGATGTAAGAATGGAAGATTGCCAAGACCATTAAAGAGAATAAGAAAATAATAATTCTAAAAAACATTAGAGACAATACAGAGTTTCACTAGACAAGATGGTAAACCACTGCTGATAAACACGGAAGACAATAAGAACTTCAATATATACAAAGATTAAAACTTGGTATAACCCTTTTGGAAACATCTAGCAAAATAATTGGATTCACAATACACATTTGTTTCTTGCAAAGTTTCTTACAATATTGAATAACTGAAATAAGTGTCTGTGGAGAAGGGATTAAATACATTAGGGTGCATCCAACCATTGAAATATCCTATGAGTGTGGGCTTCCCACTGGAATCTTGATGTATTTATGTGGAAAACTGTGTAACAACTGCAAACTGCAAAGCTCCAGTTAGAGTGGTATCTGTGGTCTGGACTTACGTATGCTCACCCAAGCATGGGGCTCTGTCACGGTCTGAATGTGTCCTCGTTATGCTTTGTGTCTAGATGTCCCTCCGAAGCCTCATGCAGTCATAGGTGGGGCTTTTTCAGAGGTGGCTGAATCTAGAACGTGTGACTGATTCACGGTGCAAGGCTAGGATTAAGGGTGCTGGGATTAAGGGTGGGTGACTGCTAAACCAGTCCATTGATTGATTTGGCACTGCCTTAATCCCAGTACTCCGGATACAACATAAAAGAAGAATGAGTCAATGAGTCTTGTGTTGCCTCTTTTGCTTGCTTTGCCCTCTTCTACCTGCCATGAACTCTTTCTCCTCCCCATTACCTGTCTACCACGGCACCCTGCCTCAGAGCCAGCCAGTTATTAACTGAAACCTCTATACATTGTGAGCCAAATAAACCTTTCTCCCTATGAATGTTGGGTATTTTGTCTCAGCAATGAGAGAAAAGTAACTAAGTAATTCATACTATAAACCTAATCACCAGTGTTATGCTGTTAGACAGTGAGGCCTTTGGGAAGAATGGGTCATGAGGGAGAGTGGTACTCTTGTGAGTGGGATTAGGCCCTGATAAGAGGCCCCAAACAGCTGTCCCACCTTGGTCCACGAGAGGACACAGAGAGGTGATGCACCTGTGAATCCAGAAGGAGGCTCTCACCAGAGAGGAAACCTGTCAGCACCTTGATCCTGGATGTCCCAGACTCCAGAACTGTCCAGAAAAATAAGTGCTGGTTATTTCTAAGGTGCTCAATGCCAGGTGCTTTGTTATGGTAATCTGGCTTGAGTAAAACAGGGTGGAGGTATCAGCTTTTACTTTTCTTAAACTATGTAGATTCTTTTTTCAATATCACGTTATCAGGCCAAAAGCAACAATGTGATATACACTTTCAAAATAAGCTGTGTCAGGGGCTGGGGATATAGCTCAGTGGAATAAGTGCTTGCCTAGCAAGCACAGGGTCCTGAGTTCGATCCCCAGTACCGCCAAAAAAAAAAAAGCTGTGTCAAAGTAAAATAGAAATCGAGCTGAAAAGCTCGTGGCCTTATTTGATGCACTGTTCTGTGTGCATTAGTTAGCCTAAATTCAGAGATTTCCCCTCATTTAGTCTGAAAAAATAAATTTGTGTGCATGTGAAGTGACCTACTTCACATATATTTCCATATTTTAGTTTAACTGATAAAAGTTAAATTAACTGAAAAAATTTATCAATTAAATTAAATATTTTAGTTTAACTGATAAAGTAAATTTTACAATTCACCTTTATATAATTTGTCCTATGGGCTGATTTAAATTAGCAAGTGGTGCCATAACTAAAATCTATTCTGTGTTGAAGAGATTCAGTTCTGTGATACCACATACAACCTCACGGGATCTTTTAACAAAATGGGCTGAAATGGATGTGATTTACAGTGGGGTCACCCCTTCAGATCTCAAGCTTCACCGTCACGTAAGGAAAACTAAAAAGAGGATGTTTAGAGTTTGATTCCTACCAGGAGATAAAGGTAGAAAAATTTGTAAATTTCTTTTTTATTAGAAAGTAAATATTTCAGGAGTTTCAACATCGAACACCCTGGGAGAAGTAAATGTGACTCTAGCAGAGATTTCTTATAGTATGTTATAAACACATTGGCTTTAGGGATTCATATTTGTTGATAGATGCTAAAAATCCAAAGTAAACTCTCTTTCTGTACATAGATCAATCAAACCCAACATAAAAAATGAGCATATATACCAGATCATGTATCAGAATTTCCTGAACAGATTAATGCCTCTACTGGGGACAGAAAAGAAAATCATCCTTTTAAACTACAATTTTTTTCAGAGCTTCTCTGACATTCAGCAGCAGAAGAAAAGCCCTGTGTTGGTGAGTACTGTACTTCCTTGCAATTAATTTTAAAATGGAGCAAAAATAGTTTATTGGTAGGGATTCTAAGTTCCAGGTCATGTAGACATTCGTAGACAACTATGAATTTAAAACAACAAAACTTGAATTGAGTGGTGATTGAAAACAGATAATTAGACAATATCTGGAACCAAAGATTATTAATGTCAATAATAATACAGTATGTGTTTGTTTAACAGGTCAGCATCCCTCCCCGCTTAAATATCTAGTAGAAAGGTCATATCATGAACTCCGCAGCTTGATGTAGCTTCATATTCTTGTTCCTTGGGGCCAGTTGTCATTTTAGAGCTCAGACTCCCAGCAGGAGAAGCTTTTGCACGAGCAGGGATCCAGGGGCAGCATAGTCACTGCCCCTCCTTGGTGGCATTTGCTCACTTCATTTGTTCACTGATACTTTGGCTTCTAAGAGAGCGACCCTCGGTTTTGGCTGCACGTTGGGGTCACAGGGGGCGGGGGAGCTTGGAGATGGGATTGCCTGGATCGAGTCGGATTTCACTGGCCCGGGTGTGGCAGGGGCAGCAAGGGGCAATGATGCCTCTTCCTCCGTCTTCAAAGCCAGCTGCGTGTCACCGTCAGGGCTCTGTGCCTCTCTGCAGTCACATCTGCTCTGTCCTGACACCCGAGCCTCCCTCTGATAAGGATCTTTGTGCTGATGTTGGAGCCACTCAAATAATCCAGGATGCTCCCCCATTTTGATATTTTACTTTATCTGCAAAGCCCTTTTGCCAGGTAAGAGAACATACTGGCGGACATTAGGGAGCAGGATGTGGAAACTGGCCTGGGGCTGTTCCTTACCCTCCCACACAGCCACGGAACAAAAGGGGGCAACTTTCGGACCCTAGAATGAAATGCCTCAGTGAGCGGGAGATAAAAGGCTCATTGTGCCTCGCAGTTTCGAAGGTTCAAGCCCACAGTTGGCTCCATTGCTTTGGGCCCTGGGAGGCAGCTGGCTCCCCATGGTGGGATGTGTGGCAGAAAGAACCACTCAGCTCATAGAGGAAGCAAAAGAAAGGCGCAGAGGAGACGTGGGCCCCACAGTCCCCTTCAGGGGCACAAGCCTGACCATCTGAAGGCTTCCTCACCTCTTAAAGGTTCTGCTCCTTCCTCAGAGCGCCAAGCTGCCCACCAACCCTTCCGCTTGTGGGCTTTAGGAGACATTCTGGGTGCACACTGTAGCCTGGGGAGCCTTGATGAGGGACCCTGGAAAAGTGACTGCAGTGCAGAATTGAAAAGTCATTCTTTAGGCAGAGCCACAAGATAGTAAATTACAGATCGTTGCGTGCTTAAAAATCATCTGGGCATTTGTGAGAACGCACATTCCCGAGCCCCGTCTGTAAGTCCTCTGAGTCAGTAGATCGGACTTGGCCTGGGCTCTGCCCTTTCCGTGTGCCACTTCTGTGGACCCCTAGTGCCTGGGGGTGGCTCAGTGCGGGTCTTGTGTACAGCACACCCTCAGGAGGTGACAGAGCGGTGAAGTAATCTCCACATCCCTGGCAGTTACTGCGGCGGGCCCAGGGAACTGCCCCTTTTTCTGTTCATGAACTGTCTGGCCCTGCACCCTTACCCATGGTTTTTCTTTCCGTGGTTTCAATCATTCATGGTCAACTACAGTTCAAAATACTGAACAGGGAACTTCAGAAGTAAACACTTTGCATGTTTTCAATTTTGTGCCATCACAAGTAGCAAGATGAAAGTCTCCATGGCCCGTTCCAACTTCTGGGACATGTACGTCTTTCCACACCTCTGCTTTAACCTCATTTACTTCTTTCAGTAACAAATCTGTCCCCTTGCTTCCATGTTTACGTCGTTGCTGATTTGCTCTCACACTGCCAGTCAGCACAGAGGCCGATCGTTTTCATCTAGTATGAATAAAGGTTTTTAGTAGTGTTGCATTTAATTGCTGTTGTTTATATTTATTTATTTATTTATTTATTGGCGGTACTGGGGATCGAACTCAGGACCCTGTACTTGCTAGGCAGGCGCTTATTCCACTGAGCTATATCCCCAGCCCCTGCTGTTGTTTATAGACGTAGTTAATGTTATGTGATTTTTAAACAAATATACCTAAAGGCTTAATAGTTTATTGTAACCAATCTATCTTTGGTTCAATTTCCATATTATTGAGTTCATGGAGCCAGTATGAATATCTATTTGCATTTTTAGAAATAGATGCTAATTCCTTCTATATTCATTCAGGTATGCATCCATGGGAATTTTAACAAAATGGCTAAAACCAGCTTTGAAACTTAAGCCAATGCAATATTAATTTTCTTATTCAACCATTCCCAGGTAGGTAGTAAATAAATAAAAGTCAAGTGTAAAGAGTTTAAACTTGGGTTTATAGGGCCAGGGATATAGCTCAGAGGCATATGCACCTATCTGGCAAATGCAAGGTCCTGAGTTTGATTCCCAGTACCAGAAAAAAATAAACAAACTTGGGCTTATGGACAACTTTAATTAAATTATTTTTCCAAATATGGGTGCAGACAAAGGTGGAAGTAGTAAAGAGCTATTAAAGTTTTTAAAATAGCTACAGAATTTTTTTGTTAAAAAATATTAAACTCTTGCAGCAGAGATAGGGAGAGTTGAGGTGAGGTGGTAGATGGGGGTAAAGCATGATGCAAAACACTGTAACCTGCTTTATAGTTCTTTTTCCCATGGTTTCAGTTACCTATTTTCAGTTGTGGTCTGGAAAATATTAAAT
Source organism: Dinomys branickii (assembly GCA_004027595.1). NCBI lineage: Eukaryota > Metazoa > Chordata > Mammalia > Rodentia > Dinomyidae > Dinomys > Dinomys branickii. The sequence continues at coordinate 60,042 of PVLD010006960.1, read as the reverse complement.
GGAAAATTCCAGAAATAAGCAATTCACAACTTTTAAATTGTGTACCAGTTTGAGCAGCACGAGATCTTGTACCATGCCATTTGGACCTGCCAGGCACATGAACCATGCCTTTGTCTATATATCCACCGAGTATATGCTTCCCGCCTGTTAGTCACCGAGGAGCCCTTCCAGCTAACTGATCAACCATCTCAGGATCACAGTGCTGGTGTTCAAATAACACTTATTGTACTTAATAATGGTCTCTTGGTGCAAGAGGAGTGATGCTGGCAATTTATAGTCCCTAAAGAGAAGCTGTAAAGTGTTTGCTTCTCTTAAGAGGAAAAGGTGAAAATTTTCAACTTAAGGAAAGAAACATAACAGACTGAGATTGCTAAGAACTAGGGCAAGAACAAGAACAAACCTGTGAAAATGCAAAGAAGGAGACAGAAATTCATGCAAGTTTGTCTATATCATCTCAAACCGTGGAAGTTACAGCCATACCTCCTGACAAGCCCTTGACCAGGGTGGAGGAGGCACTAAATTGGGGGTTGGAAGGCGTGGACAAAAAGCGCCTTTCAAGCACGGGCAACATGCTGTGCCAGAGAGCACCAAGGCTCTGTGAGGGCTTTGATCAGGGGGTCCCTGGAATATGTGACACCCAACCATCCACTGCTAGGAGGGGATGGTGGCATAGATTTAAGATCAGATTTGGACCAGAAATGAAAATTACTGTTATTGATTGTTTTTAATAGTTTAGAGTACCTGATTTATAAGTTAAATGTTATCACAGGTATGTATGTATGGGAGAAGACATAGTACAAAGTATGATCAAACAATACAGTAAGTGTTAAATTTAAAAAAATAACTATAGTAAAAGACACATTGCCATTAATCCACCTCAAAATTCTCCCCCCTCACTGTGAACACCCTTATACCTCATTCTTGCCATTTTCTAAGCAGTTCTGGAAGTCCTCTTTCCTGAGTGTCTGTAGTTCACTGGCTTGGCTGCCTTGATAGCCTGAATTAAAGCAGGACATTTATCTCTCATAGTCATTTTGACTTTGGAGAAGAGCCAAAGGGCACCTGGTATCAGACCTGGTGAGTATGGTAGATGAGGATGCATTGTAATCTTAATGTTCCTATTTGACAGACATTACTGGCAATGGAAACAGTTGATCAATGTAGAGCAATCAAAACATATGGTGAATGTTTAAATAAGAAATTGATTACTGTAAAAGACACATTGTCACTAATCTCCCTCAGAACACTCCACCTTGCTTTGACTATATGTATCTCATCATTCTTAGCCGTATTTCCCTTATTGTAATAAGTTTAAAAACCATTTTAAACATTCAGCATTCCTTGAACTATCCCTTACGTTTGTAGGGTTGGTAGTGTCTTTGGATTCAGCATTCACTGGCCATCCTGGAACCTATTCCCTGTGGAAGAGGAGGAGATTACTGCATTCCAAAGCTATTCTGCACCTAATATTGTTTTTCTTTGTGACTGAACTATGGATTGTGCTGATTCTTTGTATTTGTATCCCCACAGCCTTTGTCAGAGCCTGGCACACAGGGAGTAACCAATACATGTTTTTGGAGTAGTCCGTGATTCTAATACTTCCCTGTGCCTTAGAACCTTGAGGAGGGCTTGTGGGACACAAAGCCTGGGCCAAGGCCCAGGGGTCCCCGCTCTGTGGTGTGGGGTGGAGGCAGAAAGGAAGCTCCTAGCAAGTCCCTGGACTTAGCTGATGCTTCCGGTGTGGCGGCCACGCCGAGTTCGCTGAGTAACTAACATTGGAGTTGTTAAAGCTCTGGTTCTTTTCCTCCAAGATGAGCAATTTTTCATGTGGTTGAGGGATTTAAAACTTTGCCCAGTTTTTGAGTTGCCCTTACTTTTTTATCTTTCCCATTTTTTCCCTTTAAAAATTTTATCTTCTAGAAATTGAAAAAGAAAATCATATCTCTCCTGTAATAGCTCCCTCTAACGTTTTATTGTTTATTTCTTCTCTATCTGGGAATGCTCTAGGGACAAAACAATTGAAAATATTTGAGGATTTCCTGTCGATGAGAGAATGCCTTAAACTAATATCTGCAGCACGGTAGATCCGTGATCTAACTATAAATTAATTTCCCTTAACCTGAAGCTTGCAGTTTGATTTGTAATTTTGCTTGTTTGGCTGGTTTACTATTTATTTTAGTTATGTTCCTTAAAGTTGGTAAAAATGCTAAAAAGAAAGTCTCCTACATAAAATGAGATCAGACACTGCTGGAAACAGCACAATTAAGAAAGGTAAATACTAGTGAGGGATCTGGCCCACCAGCTTGAGACCTGGCAGTAGATGCTTTCTATGATAGAAACAGGGCCAGGGACATAGCTCAGTGGCACAAGTGCCTGTCTGGCAAGCACAAAGTCTTGAGTTCAATTCCCAATACCAAAAAAAAGGAAAAAGCACCACATATCTGTTATAGAAATAAAAACAAGGTTCATTCAGGGTATATTTTCAGGAAATTAATTTTTAAAGAAAAGTAGTTGACTTTCCCACTCCTGTATTTGGAGGATCAAACATAGGAGATGGACAGACTATATCTGTGTCCCCTATGTGGGTCGCACATAGCAGACCATACGCAGAGCGTTGATAATTGAGTTCACATGTACAGCATGTCCTTACTTGTATTTTCAACCTAGGAAATCCTCCTTAAGGTTTAGGGATCACTTTTCTTATCCTTCAAAATTATAATAACACTCCTTCTTCCTAAGATACGCCCTAGTATTCAGATTAGCCTTGCAGACAGCCTGATGCCTGAGTCTGGACATAGTAACTGTTTCTGGTAGCAAAGTAATAAAACACGCCATGTTTGTTTATTGTACTCCCATGAAAAGGCTGCAGAACTGGATTGATGGCATGGAGTCTGACTAAAAATATCTTTATAAGGCTAGGAAATTTTAATTTTGCACATGATGCTGGGGCCAGAAGAAGCATCTTATGAGCAAAGAACTGCTTTTGTCAGGAAAACTACTCTTGCCTGGTCATTTGCCATCAATAACATTTTTACTGAGCACTTACTAAGTCTGCGCATGTTAAATCATTTTCTATCTTGAAAGTTTTCATATTTTACATACCTTTAAAAGATACAAATTAGTATACGCTGGATAAAGTTCCTGTTATTACTGAAAATAGGCATATTCAAGATAAAAACATAGGAGGGGTTTATTTGCATACAGTGATGTACATAGGTCATAACTGTACAATTGGTTCATTCTGACAATGCCATGCATTCCCACAACACATGCACTTGTCAATCTGCGCAGACATTCAAATCGCCTCGAAAGAGCTCTCAAGCCACTGTCCAATCAATCCCGCTCCTGCGGTATGTGCTCCCTTCCTTCTGGCTTCTTTCACGAAGCACAGTGCCTTAGAAATTCTTCCATTTTGTGTGTCAGAGGTCAGTTCCTTTCTATGACTGCACTGAGCAATATTCCAATGAGCAGTGAGCGGAGAGGCAGATTTGGTATCTGCCCATGAGGTTTCCCAGCTGAGAGTACAGACAGGGTCTGAGAGCTGTCCTTCCCGTTTCCTCCACTTGTCATTTAAGAACTGATGTTCAAGCCATCTTTCCTTGGAGTGCAAACGTTGGCCTTCCTTCATGATGAGGGAAGAGTTCTGCTCTTAGGTCTCGTCTCAGTGAGACAGAATTTCAGTATAAGGTGGAAGACCTGCTATTTCTAGCAAGGTCCCTGTAGGACATGTATGATGTTAACAGTTGACACTGTCAAAGGGTTAAGAAAAGGGGGAGAAGAATGAGAAAGTAGCCACGGGCGCCCCCAGGGAGTGACGGTGACAGCCAGGGCGGGAAGTTGTGGGCAGTGGGAGGCGCAGAGGAGCTGGGCCTAGGCTGGAAACAGGAACTTGAATGAATTTCCTTTGTGCACCTGAAGAGAGGGGTGCGGGTAGCAAACAGGAGAGAGAACTCGAGAGAGGAAGGACAGCCCCATCAGCGCCTGGTGTCTCAGAGAGAAACAGGTTTCTGTTTCCCGGAGACTACAGCCTTCCTTCCTTCTTCTGTTTTCTCTTGCCGTCTCCCAGCAGAAATAGGAATGCAGCTCTGAATTCATAGAGTAGAGGATCTAAGCTCTTGAATCACAGGCTCAAAAACAGCCTGAAAGAACAGGATCTTTCCCTTGCCTATGGTGGTAAGGTGCTTAAATGCCAACATGATAAGGCAAGATCAATAATAGCCACAAGCCCTGTGATGCATCCAAAATTATCAGGGTGGTGCCATGGGCTCTTCAGTGAGATATTCTGGTTGATCTTGGGTGGGAGGGAGGCATATGCCTTTCATTTGTACAGTTTATTCTGTTTAAGAGCCAAGCTGCTACGAAGGCTTTCCATCACCCTGCTTGCAGTTGCTGCTCAGACGCTGTGGACAGATAAACAGGCACCTCGTATTTCATCTGTCTTTGTTCAGCGTGTCTTAGGGACCATCTTCTGGGCTGCCACTGTCATCCTAGGTCCTGTAGCATGGGGTCAGAGCTCCAGGCAAAGGCGTCCTCACTCCCTGCCCTGAGGGGCCTTTCCCCCCTCCCTTCTCGGGGATGGAAGGGAAATGGGGTGACTGACGCCATCCTGACCACTGTCCCAGCCACCTCTCTTACTCCTTGGAAAATCCTTGTTTGTGCTTCGGTGTGTTATGCATTTTAGAATACAGGATGTAGTACGCATTAGTGAAATATAAACTAGTAAAAATGCAAGAAAAGGTACCATCATCAAATGGCTTTATTTTTAGTTGTAATACTGGCATTACTATATTTTAAGATGCATATTGATATTATTATGAAACCATTATATGTATTATATTTATAAATAAGAAATCATGCCGATGTTGAGATTGTTAGGAACTGTAAATTTTTAGAAGTATAAGATTTTTTTAAAAAGTACATTACTTTGATTGAACTTGAATTTAAACTATTTGAATACTCGAAATTTGATTTTTGAGATAGCATATATTCAAGCATCATTGAGCTTGAAATGTAACTGTGAATCTGTAAAGTTTCAAAAATATTTAAACGGCTTAGAAGCAGTGATAACCCAGTTATAATCAGGGTTTTCTCTGCCTAGTATTCCCTTCTAGATGGCAAGGATGATTCTTGGTGGAATCACTCTTCTGGAAGGGGAACAGGAGGTGACAGACCAAGATGGCTCATGCATCGTACTGGAAAGTAAGGGAGCCCTTGGCCAGCGATAGGTATTATGGCCCCGAGAAAGAATTAAACTGGCAATTCATTAGAATATTCTAATTAAATAAAAACCCATGAATTCATAGTGATACTCTAAAGAGAAAGCCAAAGCAAGAAACACAACTCATTCCCTTTCTTGGCAGTAGTTTATCAACCCTATATTCTGAAAATTAGTAATAAAAAGGAAATAATTAGATCAAGATCTGCCTCTTCTGTGAAAAGGTACAAAAGATCCCTACATGGTGAGGGAGAACTTTAATTACAGAAGTATTTTAGCTAAGAAATGTAGAAGAAATTACAAAATCAGAAAAATGAACATTCTACAACATATAATGCAATAACTGATTTAGGAAACTAATATGCATGGAGTTAAAACTTCCAAGAAGTAAAATATTAATGAGGTTCTGGACATTCTAAAGGCGTCAAGGATGGGCAACCACTGCCTGAACCTCATCAGTCTTTGATTGTTAAATGCAGAACAAATCCACACACTTCCTGATGGACACAATAGGAAGTATGTAGTGCTTCTTAGGAAGCTCAGGCCAAAAGTGCTACCCTTGAATCCAGTCAAGACTTCAGCTCTAATCTAGGGAACAGAAACACAGAGGACGGGAAGTCTGCTGGACCTAGTCTTCCACATCCAGAATATTATGGATCAACCACTCAGACCATTGGAAAATTCACTTCTTGGAAAAAGCGTGACTGAGGAGATGACTGCGTTAGACAAAAGGAGGCCAAGGAGCCACCCCAACCCCAGTGACACAATGGGGTCTCCCCTCTGGCGGTTTTGTGGGTCTCTTGTATTCACACCTGTGATGTGCTTCTCACCACTTGTGAAGTGTGGGACTTAGGACCCCTATATCCCTTCCCACACTCTCTCCCCTCTCCTTCTCACCTGCAGTGGCGTCCTGGGGTGCCGAGTTCAGATAATGACAGGCGCATATGCTGAGACAAGAGTGATCAAATCTCCTGTCCTGAGATGGAGTCACTTGCTGTACTGTGCAGGATTGTGCTCCAGAGGTCTAAAAAGAAATTTCCCCCTAACTGTGTACAGAATATTAATAGATGATTAGAGAATGCTCGCTCTCTATCAAATGGAAGGAGCTCTAATGGGATCAGTGGTCCAAAATGCTAACCCCATGTAATTGGGCTCTTCTGTTTAAAATTCAGAACAAGCCTAAAATGCGTGTGTGTATGCATCCAGTTTCATTTAACTGATAGTCACTTGCACTGTCAGAATTACTGTGCTGTCTTTTTGCAAATTTCGCATGGATGAGTTTCTTGGTGAATCATAGCTAGATGTGGGAACAATTCCAAGTTACTGACAGAGATTAAATATCCTTAAGCCTTAAGAAGAATATGAGGGCATAAAATAAATTTAATTGTGTAAGAGACTGTAATTTACCTAGATCAGTGCTGGTTTCTTTCTCCCTTTGCTCTTTTCTTCCCCTCCCCCAGTCCCTTGGAGAATCTTGTAAAGAGCTACGATGCCCTGCAGAGAAAGCTACACACATGAGAACGATTAGCCCACAGTTTCAGAGGTGTAGCTCTTCCGTTGTGGCTGACCAGTATTGTCCAAAGGTGGACACGGTAATAGCTTCTTCTACAGTGTGCTTCTACTTCTGCTTTTCTGTCAAGAGAAGTCTAATTTTCCCCCTTTTCCTTCTGGGTAGCTGAGTGATAAATAGGACCACAAGAATGAAGCAGAAGTCCTACTGTGGGACTTCCAAGGTTAGATCATAAGAAGCCCTGCAGCTTCTTCATGGGACCTTTAGAACACTCACTCTTTAGACCCATCCTCTGAGGGTAGAGCTGCCACATTGGAAGGGTTGCAAGCAACAAGGAGAGGGCCCCACCACCACCCTGGTGAACACACTCAGAGCCCACATCAGCGGCTACCAGCACTTAGCAGTCATGTGAGGGAGGCTTCTCGGACGGGTTGCCCAGTGGAGCCACCAGATCTCAGGCCATATCTACTGCAGCTGTGATGGAGCCCATCTGAGAATTTCACATCTAAGTGAGATTAACCTGACTATGAGAGCTAATACCAAATTCTTGTTTTAGATGTGACATTTTGGGGACCCTTTGTTACATGGAAGTAGAAACGTGACACCCACTGACTCCCGTTGGGAACCACTGCTCTCCATGATTTGAGAAAAGGAAAAAAATAAATAAATCTCTGTGAAAAATTCTTAAGCCCAGTAGCACCTGTATATTTGTATTTCTTTTTTTACCTTTTCTTTAATTTTAAAGAAAATTTAAAAAATAAAAACAATACAGAAAAAATGCAGAATTTCAAAACAAGATGATAAGAAATTAACAATGGTTATTATATTGCATGTTGTTATCTTCCAAGTAGTTGCTCAGATTACCAGATATAAGCACTAACTGTTCCTTTCAGTGAACTAATAGAAATTAGTAGTAAATTGTCTTAGCTATCTTGTGTGTGTGTGTGTATACACACACACACACACACACACACACACACATATATATATATATACATTTTATGTGTATATTTTATAAAAATTGCTACCTAAGTTTTCACAATGTTTAGGTAGGCCTTAATCTGAGGGTGTTTGGTTTTTTAGACCATTTTCAAGTCAGTAAGAGTACAACTGACTATTTGGTTGTATGCATACTAGTATATGTGATTTCTTTGAACATCTAGGTGCCACGCTGCTTGGACTTGGAGGATTCTCATTAAATACTGAAGAATACAGCACTATATTTCATCTCTCTTTTTTCTCCTCCCTTCTCTCTTTTTAAAAAGTTGCTTCATAATTCTATTATCCAAGGATAAGCTTTTATAACATTGTTTTTTGGCATATGTTTGCAGTACATAATGATTACATTCCTCACAGGGATTCTTCCCTTCTCTGTTTCCCTCTTGTCCCTTCTGCACCCCGTTCATATGCATCTATAAGCCACCCATATTACTTTGCTCTTCGTGTGTGGTCAATACCTTCAATCTCCTTGTCCCCGTGTAGTCACCTAATGTTGACTGCCTTATTTTAATACCAGATAACATGAAAAAGAACAATGATTTGTCATATACTTTGACCCAGAAGTTCTACTCTTACACACTTTTCCCTTAGAAATCGAAGGTTAATTTAGATAAAGATTTAGTAATCAACATAACTACTACAGCATTACATATAACAAGAAACACCTGGAATTAACCTAACTATACACTGCCAAGGGGTTTAAGAATGGTGGTATTCCCGTGCCACAGAGTTCTATGCAACAGTTAATGTTAGGTAAGTCTGTTCATACTGACATGGCAAGATGTACAGGATATATTGTTAAATGCAAAAACATCATATTGCAAAACTGGAGATAAAATGAAAATTTAACAAACCACAAAGCATATAGCTATGTGCATAGAGAAAAGAGTAGAATTTTATACTGTGCTGTTAACAGAATATTTCTGGGTGAGGGAACTATAGGGTGATTTTTTCAGTTGCTGTCTTCATCATTTTTATATTGTATTGATCACTTTTGCTCTACTTGCCTAGAGCGTTTCTTTGAAATTTACTGAGGAAGTAGATCATAACTGACCTTAACCCCGCTGCATGCAAAGTGGTTGCTGTGTGGTGATGTAGCAATTAATTTGACTATTGTAAACATTTTACATTGCATTCATTTATTGCACAAACACTGTACACGTTACATGCACACACCTTTATTTATCCATTAAACATTTCAAAAAATGTTATAGGAAAGGAAAAATACACAAAATAAAATAGACTAGATTGGAATCCCATACTTATTATTTCTAAATATTTTTCTTTTTTGTGTATCAAGAAGTAATTGGGTCAATCTTTCAAAGAATCCATTGTCCTTATTTATAAAACATTTTCAAGAAATTCTGCCCTATTTACTATAGTTGAATCACTTCTACCATTCATAGCTTAGAATTTAAACTCCTTACTACATGTCTTAGTTACTTTTGTTGAGACAAAATATCTGACACCCAAAGTTAAAGGGGGAAAAGGTTTATTGAGCTGACAGTTTATAAAGGTTTCAGTCCATAATCGGCTGGCTCCAAGGCAGGGTGAAATGACAGACAGGCACTGCATAGGAGAAACGCTCACGGTCTGTAGAAGGTAGCCAAGCACCAAGTGAGGACCACAGCTCTCTCCATCCCTCACACCTTGCCCAGGATACTTAGGGCTGGCAGCTCTCACACCCTTAATTCTAGTGCCCTTGATCCTGGTTTTGGCTCATTAATTGATCCCAGTGTCACATTCTCTAGATCCAGTTACCCCTGAAAAAGCTCCACCTAATACCGCATGAGGCTTTAGGGGGACATCTGGGCAGAAGCTGTAACACTACATGTATTATTTTTCAAAGATTTCTAAATAGTTTTTATACATATGTATTGTGTATCCTCAATTGCTTTGTAAGCTCCTTGGTTATTCTCTTTTCTTTTGAACCATCTTCTGTGATCAATAAATATCAAGAGTTGCTCTGTCTCCTGGGCTAAATCAGAGATTTCAAATCATAGCTGTGAGTCAATCAAATTTGACCAAATATTTAGGTGCAAATAGTTCTGACATATAAAAAAATTAAAATAAGACACACATGTTATAACTCATCAAAATTACTTGAAATTCAAATGAAGTTTTACTGCAAGGCAGATACATTGCTTTTTTTTTTACATACCGTCTGTGGCTATTTTCATGCTATAACTTTGGCATGGTAACAAAAACTACATGGCCAGCCAAGCATAAATGTTTACAGGTTAGTTCATTGCAGAAAAAAATTTTCCAACCTCTTATTTAACATATTAAGTGTGAAAATTCATAGAAACATTCTTTTAAAAACATTTGCATGTGGAGGGGCTTTTACAACACATGATATGACAGACTGCATGATTGTTCTCAAGCTCTCTCTGCTCTTGTGTAGCAAGATTATGTATGCTAACCTCATGCCTGTGACATTGGCGAGTCACCCAACAGATGTGGCATGCATCCTTGCCCCAATGACTTTAGGCTTGGTCATGACATGCTTTGGCCAACAGAGTATCAGCAGATGTGATGTGAGTGGGGCTTTAAATGTGCTTGTAGAGTTTGGCCTCATTTCTGAGCTTCTGATCTGCCATGAGGTAGCAGCCATCTGTTCTGGTACCCAGCGGCCTCAGGGTGAGCAATACACAGAGCAGACTAGAACTTGACGCGGTCAACCCAGCTGTGCAGAGCAAGAAGTGAATGTTTGCCATTGAGAGTCACTGAGGTGTGGGGATTGTTTGTTTTGCTAAGACCTGACTAACACTGTGGGATTCTTCACTCATTATTTATGGTGATGTCTATGTAGTTTTCCTACACTAAAAATATAATAACTGGAAATCTCATTAGGCTTAGAAAGAAGTGGTCTGGGTTATGCCAGGTAAACTGTAAATGTAATATATTTATAGTGCATTAAGAGTGCAGTCATAGGTTTGAGAACAGTCCATTTATCTTTTTCACAAAGCTATTCTAATGACTGGAAATCACATTTTCAGTGAACTTATTGTCCATTATTAGGAAAGCTGCTTGATTGCTGTTAAAATGAATAAGCTGAACTTGTATGCGTCTTGTTCCTGCACTCCTCTTTTGTCGGATGCATTTTGCAGCATGTGATTATCTGTAGGTACTGAAAGGCAAATCTATTTTTACTTGTGCGGTGGAAATCTTCTGGTGTGAAATGATGTTGTAGAATCTTAAACCTACACAGTACTATTTCCAAGTATTTATAGCCGGACTGAACCATCTTCTATGCAGATGGTATATGACTTCCTTACAGCAAGGTTTCTTAACAGTGGCACTAGGAGTTAGCCCTTGGGCAGGATCGCTCTTCTGTAGGGTGCTACACTGTGCATGTCACCATGGTGAGCAGCTTCCCTGGCCTCCACACATCAGACACAATCGCACCTTGCCAGGGCCCACTCCCCCGCCACCAACCACGCAGTCAAGACCATCAAAATGTCTTTAGATGTTTGCAAATGTCCTGAGGGAGATGAAATTGTCTGGGGTGTTGTGCTCTTTCCAGGGATCCTTTCCAGGCTCTTGTCCTGAACAAAGAATTGGACAGGAAACACACAAAAGGCAGCAAGCATTTATCTAAGGTATTAAAGGTGGGGAAAGAACCATGGTGTGCAGAGAGAGTGTGGGCCACTGAAAGGACTTACAGTGACCATGAGCTTGATGGTGGCTGGCTTTCATATCCTTAGGCTGACCTCAGATCTAGGTCATCCTATCAAAACCCTGCTTGATCTCATGCCAGAAGAATGGAAGAGAGCATTCTCTGATTGGTGCCAAGTTCAGGGCTTGGCACAGGTGTCCTGGAGCTCCTTGATTGACAGGTCACTCCCACTTGTCCAACTGGCTAGCAACGCCCTAATCTCCTACACCAAAATCACTGCCATTTGAGAACCACTGCCTTAAAGAAGGAATTCTAACACAGTTGTTTTATTACCTTGTTACATACTATAGTAATCTAGTAAACTCTGGTTTTTTACACCTTTGTTTTGTTTTGAAATAATTTCAAACTGGGTGTGGTGGCACATACCTGTAATCCCAGAACTTTGGAGGCTGAGGCAGGAGGATCATTGCGAGTTCGAGGCCAGCCTCGCCTACAAAATGAGCTCAAGGCCAGCCTGAACTGCATAGCCAGACCCTGTCTCAAAAAGACCTACCCCTCCAAAAAATAAGGAAAGAAAGAAAGAATTTCAAAATTATGGAACAATTAAAGTAACCGTACACAGAATGGTCATGTGGCATTTGCCAATGTTTGATGAATGTGTTCATTTTTTTCTACATGCAGTGATAAACTCTATTTCTTCTGAGTTACTTGAGAGTAAGTTGGATACAGTACAGGGTGCCCCTTATTCCTTAATGTGCAGAATACAGGACATTGTTTCCTAGAATAAGGATATTCCCTTTCATAATCCTGGGATGATAAGCAAAAAGAGAAAATTTAAGATTAAAACAATGGTACTAATCTAATTCATGGATCATAGTCAAGTTTTGCTAATTATCACAAAATTTATGACAGTTGTTTCACAGTCCAAGGCTCACTGAAGGACACACTGCATTTTGTTGTCATACCTTCTCCATCATCTTAGAACAGCTCCTCTGTCTTTCAATATTCTTCAAGAGCACAGGACTAATTATTTTGTAGAATGGCTATTTATATTTGATTTAGATTTGTCTGAAATTTCCTCAAGGTTAGAGTGATATCACACAGTTTTATCAAGAGTACCAGTGAGCAGTGTAGTAAACACATCAGCCCATCTCAGGAGTCAGCAGCTAAAGTCTAATTCCTTTTATTAGTAATGTTAACCCTATTTGATTTAGGCAATGTGTTAGTCTCCCAAGGCTGCCATAACAAATTACTGCAAATAGGGTAGTTTAAAACAATAGGATTGTCTTTTCTCAGGGTCTGGAGGTCAAAAGTTCAAATGAAGGAGTGGCCAAAGCATTAACTGGGGGCGGGTGTTAGGAGCAAATTCTTTGTGCTTTCCAGCTCCTGGTGTCTGTTGGCATTCCTGTGGCTCCCTCCCTCCAAGCTCTGCCTCCATTTTCACACTGATACCCACCTCTCTCAGTCCATGTCCTCTTTTCTGTCTCTTCTAGGGGTATTTGTCATTAGCTTTAGGATGCACCTGAGGAATTCAAGACAACTTCCTATCAAGGTCTGTCGCTTAATAATATCTGCAAAGACACCCCCCCCCTTTTAATGTGGCCACAATTAGAGACCCTGAGGTTAGGACCTGTCTTCAGGCTACCACTCCACCCACCAAAGGTGGTGTCTGCCAGGGTTTTCACAGTGAAGTTACTCTTTTCCCTTTGTTGCTGACAGGAGACTCTGAGACTATGTAAAATGCTCTCACCCCGTAGTATTACTATCTATTGGTGATCTTTGCACAATTTGTGGTTTTCTAATTCCGTTGTTCCTTCCATATGAGGAGCCAACCTGTTGTTTCCTTCCCTTTTTCTGTCCGTCCCTTACTTAACCATATGTAGATTCTCATTTTATTCAATAGGGTTTAATCTAATACTGTTTTATTGTGTTTCTGTATTCAGATTTTCCCATATGTGGCCAACAAGAGACCCCCTCATGCAAGCTTTGGGGTCATTTAATATGATCCCCGTCATTCTTTAAGCAAGTTTTTCCTTTCGGTTGTAACAAAGTAGTTTTAGTTTATCTTATATTTCCCCACCCCAGCCCTAAAAATCAGCCATTTTACCAGCAAGCTTTACTTCTTTAGTGGGGAGTGGTATTTAAAAACCGAGACCTGAGAGTGATGAAGAGATTTTTATAGAAAAATTGTGAGCCCCACTTTCAGAGATTCTAATTCATAAGTCTTGGGATAGGGCGTGTGTGTGTGTGTGTGTGTGTGTGTCTGTGTCTGTGTCTGTGTCTGTGTGCATGCATGTGTGTGTGGTAGGTGTGTAGGTTCCAGCCAGTTCTGCTACATCACACTGTGAGAACTACTGCTTTATTATATTTAAACCATGATTTATTTTACACAAATTTGTCAAGAACAATTTTTCAGCTAATGAAGCAAACAATTGCCTCAAATTTTAATCACTAGAGACCAGAAAACTAAACAAGATAAAACCAAAGGCATAAATAAGTACCCAAACGGATGATGTATGTTGGGGGGTGGGAAGAAAATGTTCGAATAGGAAGGGAAACAAGGAGGGAGGGGGTGGGGGAAGGAAGGGAAAAGG